>JAJEKV010000055.1:1325089-1600089 GCA_021234155.1 Isoetes taiwanensis | reverse complement strand
TAAACATCGTCGTCATCACTCTAATTCCAAAGGTCAAAGAGCCTAGAACAATTTCTCATTGGATCCCATTACGCTACTGCGAGTGGTCTACAAGATCATAGCAAAGGCACATGCAGAGAGGCTAAGGCTTATTTTGGAAGATTCTCTTAATCAGGAGCACTCTAGCTTCCTACTTGGGTGTCATATTCTCGACAATGGCGCGACTGCTTTTGAGGACATGTATTGGGCACATTAGACTAGGCAACATCTAGTGTAACTTAAGCTTGACTTTGCCAAAGCTTATGACAACGTTTCTTGGACCTTTTTGCTGCAAATCATGCACAAGTTGAGTTTTTGCTCCATCTTCTGCCAAACCGTGTGGAAATTATAGAAGTTCGCTAGGGCCACTATTTTATTTCAGAGCGAGCCTTTTGAGATTTTCTCCGTGGACAGAGGTATTAGACAGAGCTAAGCAGCTCCTAGACATCTTCCGAAGGCGCTATCTTTAATTTTGAAGCCATATGGAATATCTGCTATGCACAATGTAAAGTTTTGCTTGTCCAAAAGTGTCCCCATCCTGGTGCAATCACCCTGAACAACCTTGTACAAGCAGTCCTGATCAAAAGTTATAAATCTCTCATAGCTAGTGTCAAAACTGCTGGGGCCGACTTCTTTTCCCTGTTCAATGGCCTTTAGTCTCTGCTTTTCCTCTTTGGCCCTACGAACCAGGTTCAAAAAGTCTGCTGGTAGCCCTTTCATCTTGTTTTGTAAGAGAACAGTGAGACAAAGGCACAAAGGCAAAACATGTTTTCTGCAAAACTTACCCATCCACTGAAGTTAACTGCGTGCTCTCTGATTATACTGTCTGTCGTACAAGTTGGGTAAAGAAGCTTGCACTTCTCCCAGTCTTCTAAGTTTAGTTGCTTCATTAACTCGGACTGGCAGGTGACAATGTCTTTCTGACTGCAAGGAAAAAAAGGTTGTAAGACGAAGTGAGGAAATGAAGAACATAGTAGATGAGGCTTACGTCTTAGCTTCCTTGGCCATTTCATCTAGAGTAAATTCCTTGGCCACAACTTTCTCTAGGAGACGGACAAAAATTTCTTTGCTTTTTAGACCCTGTAGCTGAGTCCAGGGTACAATGCTCATGTTTCTCCTTCATTATTTTTTTTTCGGTTTTTTTCCAGCGGAGCTAGCTTGTTCTTTAAGCTCACCATCCTCGAACATGCAGAAAATTCTTTCTTGAAGATCCCACACCTGTTAATGGTCGAAGTCAAGTAATTTAGTGTTGAATAGCGTAACAGAGTTTATTTCACGGTAAAAATTCAAACCAACCAGGGGTTCCACTGTCTAAATGCGCACCGTGCCCTGGCACGGTATAAATTTATACCAACCATTGCAGGGCTCGGTATAAATTTATCCGGTGCCAAAACTCATATAAATTTATACCATTGCGGGGCATTGTGCCTGCAATGGTATAAATTATCGACCTCTTGGCACGGTATAAATTTATACCGAGCCCTGCAATACAACCCTGCAATGGTATAAATTTATACAGTGCCTTGGCACGGTATAAATTTATACCAAGCCCTGCAATTTATACAGTGCCTTGGCACGGTATAAATTTATACCGAGCCCTGCTTCCATGGTTGGTATAAATTTATACAGCTCGAGGCCTATACACAGTTCACACCATACTAAACTTACTACTAAAAGATTCAATTAAAAGTTTTACTTACTTGACCATCTCGGAAAGCAAGCTGGAAGTAATTGTCGTACTGCTTCACAGCCATTATGGGCTTCTTATCCGAATCATAACTAAGGCAGCACTCTGTCACACAAGCTTCTCGAAGTTCTTGGAGCTTGTTCTTTTGTTTTTTAAAGTCCTCTCCATGCACTTGTTTGAACTCCACGTACTCTCGGTGCATAAAACGGATTTTGTCTATCAGGCTCATTTTTAATCTGAAGTCATTGTCCAGATTATGGCTCACGGCAATGACTTTTGCCTCTTCGTCTGTTACCCCCACGTAGATATGCGCTTCCATGCTCTTCCAGACTTCGTTACGGCTTTCTTCTTTTGATAGTTCTTTCCTTGCTTTGTAACTATGTGTGCCTCCAAGAACATAATAGGTATAATCCTCGAAGTTGGCCTTTCTGTAATCTTTTAGTTGGTTCACCTGAATTCTGTCAACCATCACAACTAGTGGCGACACATGCGCATGAGGATTCCTTCTCATTCTTTGCTTGAGGATAGCCACATGTGCCGCGTATAACTTTCTCACCTGAAGCACTCTGACCCCATCTTCATTTTTTGGTGGCCTCTTAATGGTGCTCAGTGTCAAAGAAATAGTTTGTTTGAGGAGCTTAGCATCATTAACCCTCTTTAAAATAGCACTTGACTTGTCTGAGGGCCGCAACACAATATCTGCTCCAGGAGCCTTTTGAAGCGCTTCTGCTGGCTCCTCTATGGTCAAGGCCTTTGTGGTTCTTAACTTTTTTTTTATAGGAGGCTGTGTATCTACTACCAATGCTTGCCTCTTACCCTTCCCTCTTGTCATTACCTCTTCCTCTTCTTGTTCCTCTTCATCTTCCTTCTCCACATCTTCCTTAACACGGGGATACCAAAGACCTTTGGTCAAAACCTTTTCTTCACATAGTGTCACTGAGGACAAAATGTTAACTATGTCCTGTAATGCAGGGTAAATTAGGAAGCTGACAGTATAAATTTATACGGTAAAGCAACGAAGACCAACTTACATATCCATGCTTGTAATTTTCTGCAATGTAATCGTGGACATCTTTAGGTTTGCACATGCTTATGCGCAGCATTGTAGTGTTTAAAATGTAAACAACGTCCCCGTCGTCGTTTAGCCAGTTCATTAGTATCTCATTTTCATTTTCTGTGGCAGTGAGGCTTGTCATTTCGCCGGCGGGGTAGTAATCATCAACCTTAAACTTCCCCCTCCCTGACTGGTAGCATAAATACAGATATGCCTCAGTGGGGTAGCGCTCTCTCGCTCCCCTGTGTACGTACCACGTCTGATCTCTTAGTTCATATGTTTGTATCTTTGGCGGTTGTGGCTTTGATGATTGGCCTTTCTGTTTGATAATGATCTTGGGGCTGAAAAGGCGCAAAAACACCCATTTTTATATCAGAAAAATAGTTTTTCTCCATTATTTTAAACACTTTAACTGTAAGAAAAGTGGCTTACAGAACCTCAAATGCGTGCTAATTTAACCTTTTATCCGTGTCAATTGATCTTAAAACACAACATTATTGTTCAACTAGTATGGCCTTTCTTTAGACACTCGACACTTTATTTAAATTTAAACCTTGGATGTTGTCTCCTCGTATAAATTCATACCGCAAGTGTTTACACAATGTTATGTTTTAACGACATTGGTCTCCTTCTGTATAAATTTATACCGAAAGGGTTTTGCAATGGAATTCATACGCTCCGAGCACGAGCGGTATAAATTTATACCGTTGCAGAACACTTGCGATATAAATGTGGCGTATAAGTTTATACCGCAAGTGTTCTGCAATGGTATAAATTTATACCGCTCGTGCTCGGAGCGTATAAATTTATACCGTTGCAAAACCCTTTCGGTATAAATTTATACAGAAGGACCTTAGACTCAACAGATTAAAAGAGATGCGGAACTAGAATAGTACGGAATAGAGACTTACGTGGCCATGACCGTATGGATTCGCTTATAGCTGTTCGGGAGAGCAAATTAGAGGGGGTATATAAGGCGCAGCGCGAGCGGCTTTGACTCTGAACAACGTATATAGAAAATAGGTCGATGGGCGTCGGGCTTAAGTACCTCTGTTAAGTGCCTTTCCGTATAGAGGTTCTCCATAACGTCTGCCATATGAAAACCTGTGAGTTTTCGTATAAATTTATACCGTTTGTGTTGAAAGTTGCCCTTCTCTGTATAAATTTATACCATCTCTGTAAATTTATACCGTCTGTTGTATAAATTTATACCGTCTGCCGTTCAAAGTTCCTTCTCTGTAAAAATTTATACCATCTCTGTATAAATTTATACTGTCTGCTTCTGTCGTATAAATTTATACCGTCTGACGTTAACTTGCTGAATATGGCTAGAGAGAAAAGAGCTGCAGAGCCTCCCTCTCCTACTTGCAGGCTTCCTCCTCCTATGCTTTTCACACCTTCTCAAATGTCCCCAGGTAGTAGCCACGAAACTTCTGCCTCCGATATTCAAAGCCCCAGCCCAGTTCAGTTTACTCCACCACCCCCACCACCACCACCACAATGGCTTCCACCACCAGTTCAGTTTACTCCACCACAACCTGCTCCTGAACGTCGTTTGCCCCCACCAATGCGTTTTACTCCACCACAGCTTACAGAGCTCAGACTCCCTCCTCCAGTTCGTTTTAGTCCGTCTCCCATAGTCCAGCGTAGACCGCCTCCCCGTAGGCAAATCACACCAACTCCATCCATTTCGTTAGTTGATACTACAACAAGTGGGAGCAGTCAGCGCCACGCAACTCCTGTGTTCTACGACACTTCAGGAGCTGGTCAACTACGTCACAAACCTCGATTACTTTTTCCCAGAGAGAGGGAAAGCACCTCCTCTCAGGAGTTGCCCACACCAAACCTCTCAGCATCTACTAGTACACCATCTGTTGCTCCCGTGTCAGACGAAGAAACACCTCATGTTGATCTCTCGGACGAGGACCTACCAAAGCCACAAGACCACAAGACTCTATGTTCGAATTCAAAGCTCCTGCAAGTAAAAACCTTAAGCGAAACTTACACAAGAAAACATGTACATCCCAAAGAAGAAAGAAACTTATGGACGAGACTCACTTGAGGGCAACACATACAAAGCACTGTTGTTCTCAACGTTGTTTGCTTAAGATTGGACTAAAGGAATTGAGGTTGATTCGTGATAGTTACAGTTCAATGACTCTGCTAGACCAAAGGGGCTACTTCGCCTTCAATATTAGGCCAGATTATGGTGAAAAGTTTACTTACACAGCTGGTGGCCACACCATCTGTCAAACAGCCTTTAAATTGATTTATGCTTTAGGCAGCAGACGACTTGACCGCCTAAAGAAAAGGCTTGACAAGAATCCAGGCATTAATGACTATTGCCATTCAGGAAGTATATCCAGAACGTGTTCTTGCCTAGTTCTACTTAATAGTAGCTTCTTTCCTGGACATATTTTCATTTCAGATGCATTGAAAGAGAAACTGAACAAGCACAGAGAACAACAATCTTTGGAAAGGAGAAAATTGACAAAACATAGGAAGAAAGCACTGGAACAACCACTCAACTACATATCCGTTGTTATTGATGGAATGGACCAGAAGAAGACCACCCCTACCACATTTTGTCAATGTGCCTAAGGATGCTCCTGAAGAAGATTTCATACACCTGCATGTTGTTGGTGCTATGGTATTTAATGGGAAACTATCTTGCAAGGCATTTTTGAACTATCCAAACATTCATGCTGATCCAAATCTCACTATCACAATATTGAATAAGCTTCTTTCCAATCTAGAACATATACCACCGGTTCTATATCTTCAGCTAGACAACACGACAAGAGAAAATAAGAATCGGGTATTGTGTTGCTTACTGTGCCATGCTAGTTGAGAAACAAATCTTCAAGAAGGTGAAGATTGGTTTCCTGCTTGTTGGTCATACACACAATCAAATTGATCAGATGTTCATTAGGTTCTCTAAATGTCTTGCTCGAAAAAAAGCTCTCAGCCTACCAGCAATGATTGAGGTTATCCAAGATTCCTACAATCCTCGTCCAGACATCGAGTTATTAGAAGAAACTTATGATTTCAAGTAATGGATTTTTCGGAGAGATCAATTGGGTCACTGTGCCATTGAGCCCTTGAGAAACATTACATTTCAGCATCAGATTTCTCACTTGTAGATGGCAAGGCCATCTTACAAGGAAAGAAATATGCCACATCCCTGCGTGATGGCGGCCGCCAGGCTGGTATTCAATTCATTCGCACCATCCCCGATACTAGTTCTATGCTCTCTGCCGAGAGCAAATGCCTCTAAAAGCTTGAAAGAAATCACAAAGAGCAAAAGGAGGAGGGAAGAGCATTTGACTCAAACAAATCATTGGATTATATTGAGACAAGTATTGATCATGCTCTAACCACTTTGGGAGGCAGATGCTTTATTGTGGCCTCGTTTTTTTCGACAGCGTGACATGTTACAAGCTTCATTACAAGGTCGAAGACCAGTTACATTCAAGCGCCATCTAGGCAAACTCTCCCTATGCAAGTTGAGAATCAAGAAGAACATGTAGAGATAATGGCTAGCTCAGATGAAGATGACAGAGTCATGTACACTGGCCCCAGACGCACGGCACAACAAGTTGCTCGGGTATCTGATTCAGTCTCAGAGATTCAGAAAGGAATGCTTATAGCTGTCCCGCAACCTGATAATGATGAATCGAGAAGCCATTCCGCTAGCTAAAAAGTCTTTGGAGGTAACAAGAGAGGATGGAATTCCCACTCAATTAAAAGTGCACTGGATGAGAACAAATGCTGCCAATTCTTTCAGTGGGAGTTATACTTTGGAGATGGTAAAAACAGGAGTGGGAAAGAGAGAAAAGTCTAAAGCAAACACTGTTGTCATAGATCTAGCTGAAGTAAAGGTTCTTGCATATGACTTTGTTCTGACTGCTGCTAATAAGTTAAGTATGGTCACTCAAACTTTAATAAGGTCGGCATGTGGATTAGACAAACAACCTAGAAAGGTGACAAAAAAATATGATGATGAAGACTCACTTGTAGACAGTGAGGAATAAGATCGTTCGAGTACATCCAGTTTTGAGAGTGAAGGTGAGGATGAAGGCTCAAGTGATCAGGGATTAAATGAGTCTGAGGATGACATCCATCCTGATATTGCTTCAAAATGTAAGTTTGTCCGATGACTCGAACATGTAAAGAACATAAAGTGCATGTGATGAGGGTTTGTCAAAATGTCCTATATTTTTGACAATTTTGTTCATAATTTTGTAAAAGTTTCACAAGCTTTGAATATATCACTTCTTTGTCACTCTACTACCCTTGCTAATTTTTTTTATTGCCCCTTTTTTGCTACACTTTATATAAGTAACTATTTTTTGTTCTAAATTAGGAGGATGAAAATAGCTATTAAATATTTTTGCATAGAAGTTATGTTCAATCATCCCCTCAAAAAGGGTACGTAAATTAGCTAAATTGTTACACCTGTCACGAACAAACCTTAAAAATGGACTTTTTAAAGGGAATTTTAGGGAATCTTTCAAAGATTCCTTTTGAAGTGCGTTTGGAGCAAATAAGTGCGTTTCAATTTAAACTTTGTTCAATGTCAACATCAACCAGCTGGAACATTAACAATTTGGGGACCAGTCCAAGTAGACATATCAACTGGTTGTGAAGGAGCATCTGGCAAAATGTCAGTCAGCTTTTGCCACAGAGCTCTGTCCCATCGAGATAGCATAAACTTAGTCTGAAAAGCATCCCAAGGCAACAAGTGTCCATCCTCATACCAAGCACCAACTGTGAGAATACTAGCAAGCCTCCAACGTTGCTGAGTCAATGGATGTACAGTAGCACACAGAGGCATGTGATTATCCAGAAGAATCCACCAACACGGAGAACCTACCTATGCACACACACCTGGATTAATCTTAAATAGCACACGAACTGTCTCCCAAGAATCAAGAAGTCCCTTCAAGAAGGGGAAAGCATTCGGATATGGAGGAAGCTGATGAAGGAGACACCAAGGAAGAACTGCCCTAAGTGCCAGTTTCCCAAACGGAATATACTGCCCAAGTGATTGCACAACCAACCTCATTCCAGGTGAATGTATCATGCTCGCTAAGTAGCGATAAATGAACTTAGATATCATAATTTTACTCTGTAAATGAAAGTCAATCATACCTGGACCTCCAGCAAATCTTGATTTGATACATGTGGACCAAGCGACCTTCACAACTACACCTGTCTCAGAACCTGCCCAAATAAAGTTACGGACAATTGCAACAACCTTTTGAAATTTTGCTTGTGAGGCAAGCACAACAGATGTCATATACACGTGAGTGTTGCTGAGAACCTGCTTAGCAATTATTATCCTCCCTGCCAGAGAAAGCTTAGCTGTATTCCACCAAAAAAGATGCTTACGCAGGCCTTCCACTATAACATCCCATGCATCTGAAGTAGAGATATGTATACCCACAGGAATGCCCAAGAGTTTAATGGCCTTCCCTTGAGGAAGCACTTTCCAGGATACTCGTAAACACAGGGAGGAACATCCACATCCAAGGTCCGTAACGCAAAGCACTTTAGCCACCCAACAAGAACTTCTGATGTCAGCGAGGAAGAGTCCAGCAAATGCTTAGCATTTCGAAAATTATCATCATGAGGCACTAGAAAGAGAAATGTATCATTGGTATATTGATTATAAACTTCTTGAGATCCATCCTCCATAATCAATCCCTGAATTACATCATCTTGGCTAGCCGAAGAGAATAGCTGGGATAATACCTCTGCCACAATAGTGAACAATAACAGGGCAAGGCGACATCCTTGTCGAACTCCTCTACCAACAGGAAACACAGCCGTCGGTTCTCCCTGAAAAAGCACAGTAGACCGAGCAGAAAGATGGAGCTTCATAACATCTCTAAACATCTCCAAATTCCAACGCCAAAAGGCATTTTTGCAGGAAGTTTCAATCTATATTGTCATAGGCTTTAGCAAATTTCAATTTGAAATACAATTTGCTGACCCTTTAGGCGTGCCCAGTACATCCACTCATAAGCTGCCGCCATATTATCAAGAATACAACGCTTACTGATTGTGTGAAGGAGATAGATTCTGCCAAGATATCCCTCACTTTCTCTGCCAAGGCCTTAGCAAAGATCTTGTACACCGTAGATAGCAAAGTTATAGGGCGCCAATCCGAGATGGTTTTAGGCTCTTTGCAGTTAGGGATAAGAGACATGCAACCAGTGTTGATGATCTTATCCAAGTTTCTGAACCGGCGAAACTCAAAGAAAGCATTGAAGACATCATCACCAAGCCAGTTCTAATAAGTTCTAATAAGAGTGGTGAAATTAGTTGGACGGGCCCCGCACGTTCTTCCTGTAAGGTGCACGACCTACCATGATGATGTAACTGTAGTGACAACAAGATCGCCATGGTATCTGCATCTGATGTAAAATATGTTGTAACTATTTAATTTATCAATATCAACTACAACTTTGTTTTCAATGTGTAATGAAATTCCTTTGTTTGAGTTGTATTTTTGGTGTTCTCGACTCGCGATAAGAAAAAACAGGGGGAAAGATATAGTACGCTTGGACCCAACCTAACACAGAAATACTCAAATTCTGGACAGTTATGGAGGCCGAATAGTTTTCCTTCGTCCTTTTCATGTAAAATAACAGGGTTCCAAAAAAAAGTGGGAATGGAATGACATCCACTTTAATTAAATGTGACTTATATCAAGAGATAGATATTGCCATTATGGAGATGACTGGGAAGCGTGTCTCTCCCTCGTCCTTTCTATCTGGACGGAAGGAGAACCATTCAGAGGTTGCAACTGCGAATAGAATAGCTTTTTATAAGTGCAATAGTTGTATTGTGATAAAGGAAAAGCTTGATAAGACAAAAGATCCAAATGAAAGAAGAGAACATGCAATTGAGAAAAAGGCACATATGACAACTCAAATCTCATGTAGAATACTTTATTGGTCCTGGAGAGTTCTATTTCACCGCTCTCCAAAGCATGCCTTAACCATTATACATGATAAAATGGATCGGAACAAGACCATCGTTCCCCATCTAGAAAAGCTAGCAAAGTCTTTGTAGAGAGGAGAACGCTGGAAGGTCAGTCTAATAGGGACATTGATGCATGGACATGGCCTCGGTGCATTTGACCTTTGGCGCGACGACAGTAATTTTCATGTTGGATCACTAAATCATGCATTGAAGACTCTCGAGAATGCATCTGGTGATAGTTGGGGCCATTTGAGATATACAGATCGACCTTAATCTAGTTGGGCATTATCGGTTCTAAACACCGAGGCTTTGAGGTCAAAGGTATCAAATGGCACCAGAAGTGATTTCTCGCCTCCTCCAAAAAGGATTAAAGAATGAAAGAGGCTACCGAGGAGGCTCTACTTGTAACTTGATAATTGCTCGAGTCAAAACAAGAATAGGTACTTGTTCTCATACTTGTCATACCTAGTTTGGTTGGGTGTTTTTGATCAGGTTCAACTGGGATTCATGATTGTTAGACACGCCCATAGATGCTCTCTTTGGAAACTACTCGACTCTAATGAGAAGATCGGATGCATTAACTATTGCAGAGCTTATGCAAGTCTTTAGGGAGTGTAGTTCTAAATCTCCTTCACCTTACCTTGTGACTGAGGTACCTTACTGGGAATTCGTGAAAGGTTCCATCCTTGATAAGAAGGACTAGTTATATGGTCATTTCTCCTCTTCAAGTTCTGCATGAAAGATGGATGGCCACTAATGTCATCGATTCGCGTAGCGAATCGGTATTCTTGCACGAGACGAGCATGCATGCATGGCATGCATCGCATACATGCATCGCATGCATTTTTAGGCCGTTCATTAGGTTGGGGATCGCTACTTATTGCAGAGTTCTTCATCGACGTTTCATCGGCGCTTTCGCATCTCTCAGCAGTATCCATGGCTCCCACCCTTCCCCCCCTTAAAATTGTTATTTATATGTTCATAATTGTTTTAATTGTCGCGTGGCACGCGTGACCAGCCCCTCGCTTTTTGAGGTGTAAATGTTTTTTGTCGCGTGGCATGCGTGACCAGCCCCTCGCTTCTCGAGGTTTTTTCTCCTACAAGATGAGGCCCGGGCGTAGGGAGTGGTTACCTGAGAATACAAGTAAAACAAGTTATCAAACACAATCAAGGAGATAAATCCAGACGTAATATGCCTGCAGGAGCATAAGTGTGGGAGATACACGAATTGTTCAACACATTAGGTAAAGAATACGTGGGTATTGCTGCAATAAAATATATCTCTAGTGTAGGCACTCTGATCGCCTAGAAGAAGGACGTAAATGTATGTGATTCACAGGGAGACATATTTGGTAGGTGGGATAATTTTATGGCAACATGAAGGTAGAATATGGGGTTTGGTGAATATTTATGCCCATAACAACCTGAGGGGCAGAGGTGCTTTATGGACTACTCTTAGATATAGATTGAAAGGATTTGGAAGCCAGGTAGCTTGGCTTATGGCAGGAGATATCGATATGGTGGAGGCTGTCAAGGATAGACAAGGGGTGTCCTTAAAAATTGTGCATGGGTTTGAGAAACTTCAATGGTGTAAATTGTTAGAGGATATGGGCTTTATGGAGTTGTACGGAGATAAGGGATTACATGGTGTAATGGATGGGTGAGAACAGGAATGACATATGCAAAGCACGAGCACTATATGAATGACGTGGCTTTCTTCGTCCTCCCAAACCTTCAGAGGTCCAATCAATTAAAGAATGCAAATTTGAAATTGATTCAATCTCATAGGCAAGTGAGAAGAGAGCCGTATATTGGCTTTGCAAATAAGGCATCTCTTCCAGAACCACAAGAATAGAATGATGATGATGGGGAAGAGCAAGAGGTAGATGAGCAAGTACTAGTGCAAGAGGTGGATGGCATGAGATTGGCCCTTGGCAATGAGAATGAGATTGATGTAGAAGAAGAGGAAGGAGATAATGATGACGATGGCGATGATGACAAGAATGATAGTGACTATGAAGATGAGGAAGATACGGATGCAACTTGTTACTTCCTCGCCAATTACATTCGTTCTTCACAACCAAATGTTAAATTCTGGGGATTCCGCACGAATCCATATTCCATGCATTACTAGCACTCTCTAACCTTGAACATTATGAACTTTTGATGTCATGTTATCATTTAATTTCACATTATGTCATGTTCTTTGTTATAAGTAAGTAAATCTCAAAGTTTATTGCTCTAAGTATGAGGAATTTATCATATGAGTTGTTTAATTAGCAAATATGCTATTTTGGACAAGCATATTTCAGATGATATTGTATTAAGTATGCCATATTAATATTATGAGTTAGTGTACATATGTGTATATATATTTTTTTTGAACTTGCCGTTTTTTTGGCCGTTTTCATTTTCGTTTTCGTTTTCAATTTCCACTTGCCGTTTTCATTCCGTTTTTCGTTTTCGGTAACTATGAAGGCACCGTGTCCTTGACGTCTAGGGTCGTATGTCGTGAAAGCCCTTCAGACCCTCTCTAGCTTATCCCAAGTGCCCTTGGTAATCACGGCCCCGGACCTCTACCCCATACCGTTAAAATCACTGGTTCCACGAGTGCTTTCGGGCAGGTGTGCTTTATGCGTCCAATCGCAGAGATCTATTCGTAACGCCTATTCTTGCATTGCATACAAGGCTTTCCATCCCGCAACCGACCCTTCTTTCTACCACGGTCATCCCATAGCATGTTAGCAGAGAAATTGATTCCTTGATACTTAAAGGTCATACAACTTCCATCCTTTGTCCTCTCAGTAATAGAAGTCCGGGATATCATCACAAGCAGTTGATTGGCAACAGCTTGGTTTTTTTTGGTTGACGGCCATTCCCCGCTTATGTCACGTAATTGATCGAGAGCATCCAAATGTTCCGCATACTTCTAGTCAGTATGGGCAATAATCCCGGATCATGCAGATAGAGCAACCGCTTTTATCAGATATGCCTCTCGGCAACTGTGGGCCACCACGCCCATGTTCTTGCATCCAGTTCCAACTTGTCAATATAGAGTCCAAACAGCGTTGGAGATAACAGACATCCCTGTTTAACACCTATGGTGCTGTTCACCTGGTGATCTGACGCAGGCAAAGTGGCATATACTCCGTCATAGAGCCGATAGATGGCATTCTGCAAATCCCGTAGGACATGTAGCTCCTGCAAGCGTTGCCACAACAGGTCCCGAGGGACCGTATCATATGCCGTCTTAAAATCCACGAAACAGCAATACAAGTCACGTCGTAAAACAAATAGTACATGTCAATATCCAAGAAATAACAAAAGTCAGACATCTTATTATTTTTAGACAATTTTATCATCCATACATGAATGGTGTGAGTAATAAATGAAAATAATATTCACTTGTTCAAATGTTTATGGTAGGTGCTGGACCAACATAAACTTCCTCTCCATCATGGCCAAGTTGGACAATTGTTTTCAAATCCTTGTGTGGCCTCACATGTGGAGCAAGAGAGCAACAAAACGGCTCAATGGCCTATTGAGTAGTTGGGTCAGATCAAAGTGCTTGTGCATCAAATCCCTTCTCCTAGGCTCCTTTTGGTGCTTCATGAAGTCATAAAGTCGCCTATGTGGACCCTTCTTATCTCTATCACCGGTCTCTTTCTTATTAGTGTGCTTAGAAACGAAGTTTGTTGAGTAAAGGAATCATGCGGCACCTACCTCGTCAAATTCCACTTTCGACCAACAAGAATTATAGAAAGAAGAAATAATACGAATTACAATAGTCTTTTGGATGTGTAGACAACTTAGTCATTCAATATAAGGAGTCGAGATCAAAATCCAATTGCTACCATACAATGCACAACACATCAAGGTAACTGGGCATGGATTCTTGTAGATTCAAGGATCATTCTTATCTAGAATGAAAAGTGGCATGCAGAAAACTGGGAAAATCAGGTTGTCGTACCTTGACGTCGTGGAATAGGAAGGGGAATGGCATTCTTCCCAGGCCCCTGACTTGCAGAATCCGGGAGCGCCGTATTCGTATAGGACGTGTATTACTTTTAACGTAAATGTAAGGTATCTACAATTCTTCCTCGACCGCCAATGGCGTGATGCCAAGTGGCGACAATTCTTTTAAAGATTGTGAAGCACGATCTTGTCCTCTGCGACAAGAAATTTTACCACGCCGTTCTTTTGCGGCCCGACGATTTAGCTGTTTTACCGCGATTCTGCCCAGCATTCTGCCGATTTAACCCACAGAATTGTAGTTACCTTATATTCACATTGAGCTGCAGAATCCAGGAGTGCCGTATTCGTATAGGACGTGTATTACTTTTTTTTTTTTTTTTTTTTTTTTGAAGGCAAGGTGGTTTTCTATTAATATAGAAGATGTTACAACATTTGATCTTCCAAAATCAGATAGGAAGAATAAGCACAATGAAGCCCTGTTGGCCAGATAAATGATATGCTCAAACAGCTTCCTTACATCAATAAATGTGTATTACTTTTAACATAATTGGCATGCTAAAATTTTTAACCGTGCTCAAGTAAAATCCCTATTTTTAACGGAATCATCTAACGGAATGTTAAAATTTGAAAGTATCATAAACCCTGGCGCCAAAACCCTTGCAACCAACCCGCGAACAAACCCTAAACCAAAAAGCCACGAGAAATTGGTTGTTCGCGCGCATACAACCTCGCAGCAGAACGGAGATGGTTGTAGCCACCTCATCTTGCCACCTAAGTTTACTCCGTCTTCTACAATGGTAGTTAGATATTTGGGCGCTTGTTCTTCTTCCATATCCCACCTAAGTCACTTGCCTTGCCTGGGCCCCTTCAAGCATTTATTTATCTGCTTTCTATTCTTCTTCTTGGAGGTGAGCAAAGGTTTCGGCATTATATTTGGTGAAAATTCTTTCAAATCGACAGTCTTTTTTTTGCTATCGAGTTTTGAATTGAAGTCACTGCCAAAATTCGATCTTCCAGCTTGTGAGGTAGATATGTTATTAGCTTGAAAAAAGGAGGCAAGCATTCATTTGTATGCTCTAATGCATTCTTTTGCCCAGCTTCCATTCCTCTAATTAAATAATTACAATCATAACTTTACAGAAATATGGAATCGGATAACAGTAAAGAGCTCTGATCCTATCCGAAAAGGTACCACAATCATCTGGAAGGGGTGCCTGCCGTTCCTAACAATTCAAAAACTTTCAACAGAGACAGAAATATTAATCGTCCAGGGAAAATAATTTTCTTTTCAAGTCAATAGTGACTATTATGATAGGAAAAAAAAGGCTTTAGGTTAATGGCACTAGTAAACATGCTCTCCCCACCAGGTTTAGAGCTATATTTGGAGTTTCTCAATTGACATCTAGCAATGTGGTTGAATCAGGGAGTGATTTCTCCAACCATTTCCTGTTTTTTAGAAAAGTAAGGGGAGTACCGTGCACAGGGTCCTTAAGACTTATATGAATCTATTTATCTTTTTTCTTAACATTACTGTGGATAAATACTAGGTTCCTCCATGCATGATCAACGGCTTTATGAGCTTTCTACTTCCAAAGAGAACAAAAGACGCCAGCTATATCATGGCTGAGATGGAATTTATATGCACACTTAGACATTTTCAGTAGGTTTGGATACGACTGCTCTGAAAAAACTGATAGAGACGTCTATATGTGTGCAATGGATCTAACAAAATTCGTGATGATGTCGTGGTTTTGCAGTGGAAATTGAACATGGATTGGCCGTTTGATCAGCCATTAAACACGTTTTCAGGGATGCAATATATAAGTCTTGACTCTGGAAATCCGCATTTTGGGTCTGCCAACAGGAATATGAAGAGGAAATTAAAGAGGATATCATATTTGAATATTTTAAGGTCCGGAATTGTTCAGCATATTCTTATGAGTAAATGAAAGCAAGATTCCTTGCATACCGCCAATACTTTCAAGCTTCAAATTGCTTACCTTATTGTATCAATATTCTAAGTTATCGGGCTATGTCAACAACTCGTATATCAATAGATGGGAGCTCAGCACGTTTACTTGTTATTGCAATTTTTTTGGTGGCATTGCTGAAGTTGCTTCTCAACAATCCCGATCTGCAGTGGCTGAGGCCATTCTTTCAGAAGTTTGACATAGCAAATTCATTGGTCATTTATATGCAGTAGGGTAAGTACAACTATTGTTTTGTCAACCTTATGGTGTTATGTCAATTTCCTCCCCAATTTTACATCATGATAATATTAAATGGTATTGGTATTCAATTAGTTTAATCTGGATTGCTGTCATATGGTTACTTTGCAAAGCACCTACTACAAGAGCTGCCAATAAGGCCGTCCCCTTTTCTCTTTATCTGCAATTAGGTAAATTTGTCATTATGTGGATGTGGACGTTAAGGTCTGATTAATAATTATGATTTATGACTATTATATTATCAAGCATAATCATAACTTGGGTGTGCCAGTTGCTTTTCTCGAGGCATGTTGATGAGAAACTTGAAATGCTAATAGCCGCGTTAATGCATGCAGGTACTTTCATTGAGGCATATGGATGAGAAATTTAAAGTAGTCTTATAGCTGGCCAAAATGTCAAGTGGATCTCCTGGGCTTGATGGACTAATTTTCAACAGCATTAATAGCCCTCGATTTGACATTGCAGAGTTTCTGAAAACTCCAAGGGATGGAGTTTTGGATGAAGGTTTCAACATTCAGTCTAATCATTCACTCACCATGTTTCCTCCCTTTGCTGATCTCACTCAACCCAAAGATCCAAAAGCTTTTGGAAATGTAGACATTGGATTTAATGTCATTTTTGATAAAGGAATACAAGATGGATGTAATGGTCTTGAGAATTTAATGTACGGAGAACTTTCTTTTGATCAGAATGAAGATAGTGCAAAAGACCCTTTCAAGAATTTAACTGGGTTTTCAAATGATGCTATTTCTTTATTGGAAGAAAACATGTTACCATTAATGAACATGTCACATTCCAATCTCTTCCAGAATGATGCTTTTATGGAACTCAGTTCAGCTGGACTTGTTGAAGTTGATGAATGCTTAGCGTCTGGTCAGGATCCTGAAGCTTTGACTTCAGATGGCCTGAATCACCCATTTCCCGTTGTTCACAACATCAGCGATTGGGGCTTGCCTTCTGAAGATCTATCCCTGGAAACCGACATGGCTCATTATAACTTGCAGTGTGGCTCTTGTCAAGTTCTTCAATACATTATCCACTCAAATGGTGCAATTCATCTCCTTTCGTGCAACATGCTATTAAACAGGAAAAGTATTTACATAAAAACTGGAAACTGCATGCCAATTATTGATTTTCCAGCTGCAGATTCTTTTCTCATTTTGGTTGCTTGGTTTATTTGGTTGTTAGGATTCTTGGAATTATAAGGCAAGCTCTGCTATTGTTTACCATCATGTGGTTCTGTGGGTGGTGTCAGCTGAATTGTGCTAATTTTTGGCATCTTTATATAACTTACATCATTATATCCAACTTCAGCTGGCTAATATTGGGTGCACTCCGAATAAAATGCAGTGTACAACATAAAATGCAGTCCAAGCAGCAAATGCCTAGTGTTGCATTGTGTTGGTTGGTAATCACTCTGTTTCTGATTCGGGATAAGGGAAGTATTAAAACATCGGTATTCAGTATCATCTTTTGTTTCTACATGGAGAGACATGTAGGGAGTATTTGGCCGCTGTTTACGGGGAAGGAAAATGAATTAGTGAAGTGCCTCACAATCAAATCCTGCGGTGGAAGATGTTATTTGTCCGGCCTGTTTGCAGGATGCAGACAAAAAGCCTAAGGAGATGAATTATCTGACGTCTGTAGTGCAACTCAAAGTGCTTTGAGCTTCTTGGAGTTAACTGTTGTTTAATGTAGTACCCAGTTATACTGAAGTGCAAAGCCATTTTCTTACCATCCGAACTATTGCCCATCTGTTGGAACACTTTTATGTCAAACTTAGGACATCTGAAAGTTTTACAGTAATGGAATTTTATGCATGTTGCATATTCTAATTGCCTTTTCTTTCATTAGGTATTCAAGATACCAAACTTGAAATTCATGGTTGTGACGGCCAAAGCTACCATGCTGTTCTGCACACACAACTTTGCATTGATGATGGACTGCCCACTCCTTTGGAGCAGCAAATGGTCGAGTAAGTCTCTACGGGTTTGGTCCATTAAGTTTTTTTGCTTTCCTCTGACCATTTGCGTTGCTTGATGCAACTTGGCAGGTTTCCTGTGGGGAATGCAGAGTATGTTAAGCAATTCTTGGTGCAGTATAGCCTATTGCGGAGAAAGGAAGGATTTGTGCTTCGACATGATTCCAATGAAGTCCATGATCCAGATTGTGGGGTTAGTGTTTCAGATGCATCGTCAAATCTGTTTTCAAATGAAGCATGCCGAGCGTCATTTCCTGATTTTCTAGGTATTTCTGTTAGTGACTTAGGAGCTCCATTCTGATTACCCAACTGTATTTGAATTGTTGCATGTACTTCAAATTTTGACTATCAAGAAATGCTTAGTGCCGTTGTTTAGTGAAGATTTTGCACTTTGCTGCCTCTAGAAAATATTGAGCAAGGGTTACATGGAAAGAAGGGGCAACCACAGAGTAACTTAAACTTCAAGGAGAGATGGATTCATTTATGCTTGAAAAGATTGGTGTGTTCTGTTGGGAAGAAATCTCATAACATGGAAAGCAGAGTAAGATGGCAAGCTCACAGTTGCAGTGGTTTCGTAAAGTGTCCCATTGTAATCATCTCGGCATATTGATAGAGAGTGTTTAGACTGTTATTGATGCTGGCTATCATTTCCCGGATAGTGGTACCCTTATCAGCTGGAGCGTGTATGCCACTACATTTCACGTGTATATATATTGGGTTTATTTTTCACCCCTTTTAAGAGTGTGAAACACTTCTTGTGTTCCCATCTTCTTTTCACAAGTCTCTCACTTGTCGGTCTAATTTACCATTTTATAGTCTGGTCAAAATCACTATGCATCTGCAAAAATGATGATTACTTCTTTGGATAGTTAGTTCTAAACTATAGAAATTTTGACCAGTTCTCAACCGACATGTCATAACATGGCTGTGCCAGGTGGTCCATATCTGTTTGGATTAGTCACTGAAGAACAAGGGGTGCCTCGACCGCCCTGGAAAAGAGCATGTTCTTAAAACAGCAATTTACCCTCTATTTAAAATAAGAATGGCTAATGTCAGGATTTTTTTTGGTTTCTGGACTAGGCCATTCATAATGAGGTAGATGCCTCATCCGTGCCATGATAGCTTTATTAATTTTCCTTGTTGCTATATGCAATACCCATTTTGAAGGTACAGAACCAAGCCAACCATTCTTTGCAAGCCACAATGACAAGTTTAATTATGCCTCTTTTTGTATGACCATAATGCCAATTTTTGCATTAACTTGCAAAATTGACCTGCACATAGTTACCAATTGAGTTGATACTCCTTTCAGCTTATCTTGAACTGGGTTCTGTTCAACAGACTGTTTTTGTAAGCTGTTTATGGCATTATGCATGAATACTATAAATTTAAGACTGCTAGCCGTTTTAGGATAACAATAGATAATCATGATTTTACAGCAAGTAGTTCCTTATGTCTGTTGCCCGTCTTTACAATCTTGGATCAGGCTCAGATCTTTCCAACAATTATGGGAAACCTGGTCTGGGACAGAGCAATCCAATACGAAGCAGCAGTATGGATAGCATTACTCTTGCTGAAAGTTCAAGTGTGCCTGTAAAGCCTCCAAAAAGCAATGCGGCTGCACAGGTTTCTTCTGTTCTGCCGCAACTAATAAATTGGTCTTGGTAAGAATTTGGAGGCCTAGCTCTAATTTGCAATCCTAGGATATTCAGACACTTGCTGTGCCAATGCTAACTACCAAATCACCC
This sequence comes from Isoetes taiwanensis, assembly GCA_021234155.1. NCBI lineage: Eukaryota > Viridiplantae > Streptophyta > Lycopodiopsida > Isoetales > Isoetaceae > Isoetes > Isoetes taiwanensis. Next base: position 1,580,405 of record JAJEKV010000055.1, on the reverse strand, counting down.
ATGGCTGCAGAGAGAGAGAACAGGTAAGCTGAAAATGTCAGATCTAGCACAGCATTTTCATTTGCCCATAAATGCAGCAGCAAAGGAACTTGGGATCTGCCCAACTGTTCTGAAAAAGATATGCCGTCGGAATGGCATGCGTCGTTGGCCCCATCGAAAGGTCTCTGCTTGTAAATTTGGTATAAGCATTAAAGGAAGTTAAATCAGATAGATCTAAGCTTTGTTTGGTTGGACAGATAAAGAGTATTGAACGTATCATCTCTACATTAGAGCAGACTATTGCTGAGGGAGCTGGTCATGGTGATGAAGGTATTCGCATGGAGATTGCTATGCTCAGAAATGAGCGGGCACAATTATGTGCTGGACTGCTTGGAGAGAATTAACCTGTTGGCACCTCACAACTGCAATTTTGCTGAGAGGACATCCAATTGTTTATAAAGAGTGTTCAATAGGGACAGCATTTTGTTCCACAGCTGTTCTCTTCATGTAAAGCATATAAAAGTATACGATGATTCATTTTTTCCAGTTACATTTACTGCCTTGGTAAATTATTGGAAGTGTATATAGCTGATTAAATCTGGACACAGAGATGTAGAGATTTGTATGTAATGGCCTAAAATAGCCAAAGGAAATGGAGAAAATGCAGAGGAGGAAAAAGAATTGGATGACGACCTCAAGATTTGGGTGAAGTTTTGAATTCCATCAATGACTAGATCTGCGCCTTTTATTAATAGCCTTGTATATTTTCCAGGTATATTTTGAACACTTTTATTCCTTCATTTATTGTCCAGTTACCTAATTTCTTCTTTGCTAATCGCATGAGCTAATTGTTATGTACTACAACCTTGGTTTTATCTGTTTCTCTGTCGGTTCGCTACTGATCTTTGCCCCAATCAAGCTTAAATGTTGGGAATGAATTATTTGTTAGCTCTCAAAACGCTTTATATTTTATATTCTTCCCCGTTGAAGGGCAAGGAAAGTGCTATCAAATATCACACAGTCCTGCCTTATTTAAGGTGGATGCTATCGTGGGTTATTAGATTATATAGCGGTGTTGGGCTTTTACCTTACGTTGGAATCCAACAGTGAAGGCTAAGGGCGCCTTGGCCTCTACTTTGTTCACATTGTTCAGTCAAATGCATCTCTTTGAGTTCTCGTTCTTTGTTGTGATAAGAGGATACAGATCTTTGAAACATTATAAGAGAAGGAAGCAGAAACTTTGCCACAAGCCAAATGAAAATCTGCTACACGCCAAATGTAATATGTCCCATAGCAAGTGAATTTAGCTATCAGCAGGAAGCCATGGCCACGGTAAAGAAATACAAGAATGATTAATTTCTGGACCTATAGGAATTTTTTGCCTTCTCAAAGGAGGCTCAAGCGGATGTTGCTTAAAATGAAATGACAGAAGAGAACTTACTCGCCAAAATTTCGGGGAGGAACCCCCTCGAGCCATGGTACTGATCTAGTCTCTTCCTGGACCCCAAGTTTTGGGTCCGATTTGTGCGTTTTTGTGGCCGTTCCAGTCAGTCTTAAACTTTATTTGAAATTTGAAAAATAAACTTTATTTGTTTTGTCAAGTCCGTAGAGGTGTAGTGGACTTGATTTACTTATGAGCTGGGCGAGTTAACTTTGAATGACCTGGTCAAACTTTAGTCCCACTTCCTAACCCCTGGGTCCCTAAGATGTGGGAGAGCTTCTAGGTGCTGTACATTAGGGATCGTGAGTGTTCTACATCAGGTGTCCCTGAGATGTGGGAGAGCTCCTTAGTTTTCTACATCACAATCTAAGTTCATGTTAGTAGACCAACTTAATCTACCAAACATGCCAAAAATTCAATCTAACAATTGCATATATAGAGATCTCTTGCTACTACAAAACTTTTTGTAGACTTTGGAAAAGTGGTATAGTGTGAACAATATTGATGGCCTATTAATGTGTGGTAAGGGAGGTTGCCCACCTATAGGGTCCCTCCATGTGACGGTTTAGGGTTTACCTAGTTAGGTTTCACTTTTTTCACGACAACAGTGCACTCTACAATAGCCAAAAGTCTGTAGCAGAAAAGGCTTAGAGCTGTAGCAGAAAAGGCTTAGAGTTTGTTGACGATGGTGACCACCATAGCTGCATCCTCTGATGGAGACCTGGCTCCACCATGGATCTGGCATCTTCCACTTGGAACGATTTTGGTGTTCTTCATGGAGAATAAAACAACTTCTTATGAGGAATCCCCCCAACAGTTGCTTGATCTTTTTGGAGGAAATTGTGGTGCCACAACTTAGAGTTTAGGAGAGAGATGTGGAGCCAAAGGTTTGCCGCTACTCTATTCTACAAAATGAGACCATTAAAAGCTAAGTTTCTCAAGAAAATTCTATCATTTGTTATCTTTGGCTTGAACTTAACTGATTCTTTTTCTCTTTTTTAGTTTGTGACATTGCATGCATATGGAGAAGGAATATGCTAAACAAAGATCAAGCCATACAGATGGACATTTATGCTTGGATTGATGCACTTATCAAGGAGAAAATTAGTGGCTAAACTTAGCTAAATAGCTAAACTTTGGACATTTTTGAAAAACAATCACAAACTACAAGAAATTTATCGCGTCGGCGCCGCGAACATTTCTTTTGCTCTACTCCTGGCAAATGAGGGTTTGTATTAAGTCGAAAGTAACTTAGGTATGGACCTGTGAAATTGAATTAAATGTGTCTAACTTGGAGAACTCTAACCTCCATATTGTAGATGACCAAAAAGAGGCAATGTTGCCCTAGTTGAGAACGGACCAGGAACAACAAAAGAAAAAATAGAAAAATATAATATGATTATATAATATTGTAAATATATAATAATATAAATGCTATCTCTATGTTTGGTCTTATTACATGGGAAACGATGTACCCATGGATAGATTACATATTCAAATCAATCTAGGCCATCTATTTGGAGGCCAATGAGGTGGCACAACTACGGCCTTAGGATCTACATCGGGTCATGCATGGTGGCATGCACCATGCCTCTAGACCGTCGGATCAAGAGGGGAAGGCAAAATCATAGCCCTTGATCTTTTTGGAGAAATTGCAAAGAAGGTGCAATTTTTGGGGCATTTAATCTAGACCCTTCAAATTAGGGCATCTAATCTAGACCGTTATATTTACAAATCTAACCATTATTAATTTCATCAATGCACTATGACGAGGCAAATGGTATTCAAAAAGATTAATGCATAGCCATAATATCTATCCACTATATCTTCCTATATATAAGATTACTAGCTGCCTTTTTGGAATTATAGATATCCAATTTTACGGCAAAAAATGGCCCGAAATTAGAATTAAATGTGTCGCTTTTTTTTTCCAGACTGCAGTCCCATTTGTTTCCGACAACGAGCTGCTTACCTTACATACTCCGGCATTTCTCTATTGCTGCTTGCCTTACATACTCCTCCCAAGCCTGCCGCCTCCCCACGACGTACGCCCCACAGTGTTCCAGCATTTCTCTATTGCTGTGTAAATAAGGTAAGCTGTTTTCCGGTGTAATTTGAAGTTTTTGATTCTTTGGCGGCTATTCGTTTCGTCATTAAACCTCTTGATGTAGCTGTAGCTCTATCTAAGTGAATTCCTGAGAAAAAAACCAAAGATTCGCATTCCCCATGGTGATTACTGTGAAGCCATTGCTTTACTGACATCCAATCCTCGTTTTAAATGATCCCTTTAAACCGCTCAAGCCATTGGATTGATAGCACCAGCAACTGAAGCGATAGCAGTAATGCAAGAGGCAATCTCATGTCTACAGACTCCATCACAACTGCGGTTCCTATTTGCACTCCTAATACTAGATTCCGGACCAGCACTTCAGCTATGGGAAACATTTCAAGACCACATGATAGCCGACTTTCTAGAACAATGTCCAGGAAACTAACCGGTCGCCGTCAATGAAACCTTGGTCGCCATTAACAACATCTTAATCCAACACGGGCACCAACACTGAAGCCTTCGGCCTGCCTATGCAAAACATCCCATCCAAAGAAGTACAAAATGAACTCAGGAAGTTCCCCGACCACGAAGAATACCTCATAAAGAGCTCAACTATGTCGCAGACCATGAACAAGAACCAGACCTCAATCTACACCCACATATGCCAACTTACCAACAACAGGAATTCTGCATCCCCAATCTTCATATATGGAAAGGTAGGAACTGGAAAAACATACGTCCTCAACGCCATCTGCCTCTACATACGAGGACTGAACCAAATAATCTTACCATGTGCCACTACAGCATTGGCATCACTACATACCCCGCCGGAAGAACTGCACACTCTCTATTTCAAATACCTGTCATCGAAAACAATATCGAAATTCATTCCCTGTTCGATCCACATTCTCCAAGGGCTGCATTGATCAAAACTGCAGCAGCAATCATATGGGACGAGTTTCCCATGGCAAACAGAGCAGTCATAGAAGCAGTCGACATCCTCTTGCAAAATATAACAGGCACAAATAACCCATTCGGAGGAAAACTACTCATAGCAGCCGGAGATTTCAGACAGATCGCCCCCGTCGTCAAACGAGGAGGAAAAACAGCAACAATAAACGCATCCATCATATCCTCCCACTTGTGGAAACACTTCAAAGTCCTAGAGCTCAACGAGCCAGTAAGGAACGCAGCCGACCCAGACCTCATACAATTCGTCGACGACGTTGGAGAAGGCCGCCTGCTCAACAACATCCCACTGACACTATTCAACACAACAACGAAGATCGAAGACGCTGTCAACTTCTTATACAATGCCTACATATTGCTAACACTCGCATATGCGAAAAGAGAGCATTCCTATCTCCAAAAAATGTCCCCGTCGACAGCTTCAACGTCGAAATCATACGGATGATCCATTAGGGATTTTTTGAGATCATAAAAGGGCTTTCTAAGAACTGCTGACTAAGCTATATGAACCACCAATCAGAAAACAGAACTGGTAATCCAGTCAGCAAAACAGTTATAACTAACTCACTGGATCACATTTTCTAGCATAAGTGTTGGTAGAAAAGTCCAAATGAGATCTTGTTTGGTGCAATAGATAGATCTCATTGAGATCTTTCCAACCTTGGGTGGTTTGCATGTCTTTTAGCCCCGTAGGATAGTAAAAAATTGTAAAAACCATATTTTTTGGAGTTTTGACAATCATAAGTGGTTAAAATATGTGCAAAGCACCTAAGGTTGGAAGGATCTCAACGAGATCTATCTATTGCACTAAACGAGAGCTCATTTGGACTTTTCTATCAATAGTTATGCTAGAAAATGTGATCCAGCGAGTTAGTTATAACAGTTTTGCTGACTGGACCCGTCAGGCTCTGATTTCTGATTGGTAGTTCATTTATCTTCATTTGGCTTAGTTGGCATGTTTTGAAGGCCCTTTTCTAATTTCAAAAAAACCCTAATGCTAGAAGACCCCAGAAGCTACTTCAGTGTCGACAGACTCACAAAAAACGACCAGACCATCGAGGACCATCCAATGGCAACAACAGACTTTCTCAACGGCTACAAATACCCAGCACTTCCGCAACACGAACTGCAACTGAAACCCAACACCATATGCCACATCACAAAGACACTAGACAAAGACAGAGGACTCCTAAAAATGCCAGAGTCATGGTATGCTCAATGCATGCCAAGTTCGTAACCGTGAAAGTTCTAACAGGTCAACCACAGCACGTCGGCAACATACACCCCATATCCCGAGTCGACTTCTTCCACCAACCAGACAACTGGCCTTGGACAATCCACAGACGACAACTCCCACTACGACCTGCCTACTCAACAACCTTCCACAGTTGCCTCGGACTCACCCTCGATAAAATAGTCCTCGACCTGCGAACTGAAATCTTTACACACGGACAACTATATACGGCGCTCACACGCGTACGAAAGAAAGAAGACGTCCTAGTCCTCCTTGACGAGTCAAACACGGACAAGACTACAACAAACGTCGTCTACAAAGAACTACTTCCATAAACAGGGTGCGTACCAAAAAAAAAAAAAAAAAAAAAAAACACACATTCCATCTCATGCCCAGGATGTAGATGGAGCACCGACCCCTTCGGAGATCGATGCTCCCTCTACACCATGGGCACCGCATTGACGGTCGTTCGACTCCCAGGGATGCATTGAAACTCAAATACAAATATGAAAAGTATGAAAAAATGCGAATTATCCCTATCTAGAATGTTCTAATGCACTGTTCACACTGCACACACCAGAATACACAATACACCATTGCACTAGATACCTAGCTATTCTTGTATATCTCTAAAAATAAAGGGGCAAACTAACTTGGATTAAATTTCATTAATGCTCTATGCACTAAGCAAATGAGGTGGCAAGCAACATTTATGATGATGACCCAGATTTAGCCACAGGTATTAAATGCCATGTCAATGACGTGTCAGTTGGGTTAGGACGGCAATTTTTGAAGATTGGAGTAAATGGAGAGATGGAAGTGAACCGACTCAGTTGAACCGACTCCTTCTTGGTTAAGCATTATCGTAACGAGATGTGGGGACAAAGGTATGTTGCTTGCTTGAGGTCTGGTGAAGCAACAGTTTGGATAGAGCGGCAATGTGACAACACGTTTAACAAACTAGAAGGTAAAGAAAACCCCGGCATGAATTCTTTGTGTCCTTTTGTTGGATGTTTTCCCTGATCAGGCTCCTGTTTGCACCTATTTTCGCCGATCACGGATCTAATTAACAATGTGAGTAGCGATATAATCTTTGTTACTATGCTTTCTACATGCAAACGCTCTGATATACTGAAAAAAGAAGCTTGCAAATCTCGTTGAGAAATATGGTGCCAGATCTTGCGTGTCTTTAAGCCTCGGATTCGTCAGACTGATAATCTCTTCCAAGCCAGAAATAGCCACAGAGCTTCTAAATAGTTCTGCATTTGCAGATCGACTCCTATAAAACAATCTGCTTAGCAGCTTCTGTTTGTGCGCGCGATTGAGTTTGCCCCATACGGAGATTACTGCAGTTATTTTCGCCGCATTGCTTCTACCCATTTGTTTTCTCCCTGCCGGATTCAAGCCCATGAATCGTTGAAGCAATCCGAGACCTCGATAATGATCCAGGCCATAGCTGTGGGTCTGATAAAATTCGACCATTTTTACAGAGGGCATCTCTAAACAACATAATGGGCAGCGTTTTTGGGCAACAATATGCTTGAATCTAAATCTCAAGAGGGCCAAGAGCTCCAGCTATGGTTAGAGAAGGATTCGAGCTTAATCTGTAACAGCGGACCAATTTTTGTGCCTCATACTTTCATATTTAATTTACCCTTTGCAGTTTTACCATTAAATACCAGTCTCAAGTTTTTCTTTGAATGACTCTGTCATGCTTCTTCCGGCCATAGGTTTGTACATGCATTTGGATATCTAGGAAGCTTTGCTTGAAGATCTTCCGGAATCCAAGAGGCAGATTGAAAGCCATGCTTAACTGCAGCAAAGAAGGGGAGGAAGATGCGCGCGTTCTTCCTCTGCCATAAATGCTCATAAATGCCTCAAATCTGAAATTAATGCAATAAATGCCTCAATGCAACGTGTCATGCTCTCCTAATTTTGAAGAAAGAAATTAGGTGCGAATAGAAATTGGATACTGCTTTATATAAGAAGGATGACACTCTTTGGGGCCAAAAAATATAAAATATGAGCCAAGTGTATTTCACATTCAACCTCCATTTTGTCCAATTTTAGCTAATTGTAAGAAAGTATAGGTGGCAAAATTAGAAAATTTAACCAAACCTTAGAAGCTTTCACATCAACATTTGCCTTTATTGTATAATCTTCATATTTATTATGGTTAGCCGATATTTAGATTTTGAATTTCAGGCGAAGTAACCAAGTCATGGAAGCTTTTTATTTTTTTTCTAGAAAGATCAAATTGTAGCTAAATGTAAGAAAGTATAGGTAACGATTTCAGAAATAAAAGTTCCTTGATGTATTTTCGCTGGCACTTACACATCAAAAACGATGCCCATATCCTCCTTAAAATCACCCATAAAAAACCCCTTAAAATCCCCCTTTTCGCGGAATGGACATGATTTTCAGAAACGGGGTATTTGGCCACAATCCCCCCGTTGTGATTTTGTAGATTAATATCCCCTTATTTGAATTTTTTTTATATCCCCCATTGCCATATGCAATGGTCATACCCCTTTTCTCACAAATAATGTTCATACCCCCTTTTAGGAACAATCCCCCTTTGTGATTTTGTAGTTTAATATACCCTTATTCCGTTCATACCCCTCTTCTCAACCATCCCCCTTTTGTGACCTTGTATTTAATATCCTGTACTTAGTTAATACCCTTTTCTCAACAATCTACCTTTTTTATTTTGTAGTTTACTTAGATCAGATAATAAAGCATATGAAGATGTAGATTTGAATGCAGATAGGACGGAATTGGATGTATTCATACAAAGGCACTCATGCATTCGTGTTAGAAAACATGAGAGAGCTATATGATATTGCATTATTTTTAGTGCTTTACTTTAAAGCATGCCAATGGATTGATAAGCTACGGCAGTAGAAAGCATGGATTCTATAAAACAAATTATGTTCCATACAAAAAAAAAAAGAGAAATTGAAAATTATATGCAATTTCTTAATACCAAGACCATGAATATAGAAAGAACAAGTCAGTAAATCAGTCTATTGAGAGATCAAAGATCAGTACATTAGTCATTCCTTATAGCCTGCCAACTAGGAGCTGACATCGAAAAACAAATCAGATACACAAAACCCCACTTGGTGAGCATTTTTTTTGGCAGCCAACTCAGAATTTTGCTCTAATAAGTGCTTTACTACTAGATCTAGCTTCTCTAATTGACTGAGGTTTCGAATACCTTTAAAAGTCCTTTGTCTAAACCTGTTTTGTTCTGCCATAAATTTTGGAATTGAGTGTACATCTCATTGACGGTTGAGATCTTCATTAGAAACATACAAACAACTTCTTTTTCTTTGACACTGAAAAATGAAAATGTCAATACATGTTAAAATACATGTTAAAATGTCAATATAATGCATGCATGTTACCTTTAAGTCCAACGTGTTAACAAGGACTGCATGTCTTTCCTGAGAAGATACAACGTCCTGGATAGTGGTACCCTTATCAGCTGGAGTGTGTATGCCACTACATTTCACGTGTATATATATTGGGTTTATTTTTCACCTCTTTTAAGAGTGTGAAACACTTCTTGTGTTCCCATCTTCTTTTCACAAGTCTCTCACTTGTCGGTCTAATTTACCATTTTATAGTCTGGTCAAAATCACTATGCATCTGCAAAAATGATGATTACTTCTTTGGATAGTTAGTTCTAAACTATAGAAATTTTGACCAGTTCTCAACCGACATGTCATAACATGGGCATGCCCGGTGGTCCATATCTGTTTGGATTAGTCAGCGAAGAACAAGGGGTGCCTCGACCGCCACGAAAAGAGCATGTTCTTAAAACAGCAATTTACCCTCTATTTAAAATAAGAATGGCTAATGTCGAGGATTTTTTTTTGGTTTACGGACTAGGCCATTCATAATGAGGTAGATGCCTCATCCGTGCCATGATAGCTTTATTAATTTTCCTTGTTGCTATATGCAATACCCATTTTGAAGGTACAGAACCAAGCCAACCATTCTTTGCAAGCCACAATGACAAGTTTAATTATGCCTCTTTTTGTATGACCATAATGCCAATTTTGCATTAACTTGCAAAATTGACCTGCATTATAGTTACCAATTGAGTTGATACTCCTTTCAGCCTATCTTGAACTGGGTTACGTTCAATGATTGTATTTTTGTAATTTGTTTATGGCATTATGCATGAATACTATAAATTTAAGACTGCTAGCCGTTTTAGGATAACAATAGATAATTATGATTTTACACGACAAGTAGTTCCTTATATCTCATTTGCCCGTCTTTACAATCTTGGATCGGGCTCGGATCTTTCCAACAATTATGGGAAACCACGGTGCGGGGACAGAGCAATCCAATAATGGCAAAGAAGTATGGATAGCATTACTCTTCTTTGAAAGTTCAAGTGTGCCTGTAAAGCCTCCATAAAGTTCGGGGGAAGATATTTCGCCATATTTCAGGCCTAGATTACAAATGGATAATCGCTTCCTCTCCTCCAGATGTTGGCTTCATCTCCTCCTATCTTTGGTGATAGCGAGTAATCAACCTTTTGTGGCTACGATGGCCGCGTGGCAAAAATATCTTCCCCACGAACTTCACATTGAAATGTTCGCCTTGAGCCCTTTCCACCTTGAGTGCGGACCGGGCTCGCCGGCGGGCTTCGCCAGTGTCCTTACCCGTAGGGCCTCTGGCAGGTATTACCTCTACCAAAAGCAATGCGGTACGCACGGGTTTCTTACGTTACTGCGCGAACTAATAAATTGGTCTTGGTAAGAATTTGGAGACCTAGCTCTAATTTGCAATCCTAGGATATTCGAGACACTTAGCGTGCCAATGCTAACTACCAAATCACCCATGGCTGAGAGAGAAGCGAGGTAAAGCTGAAAATGTCGGATCTAGCCACGGCATTTTCATTTGCCCATAAATGCGGCCGACAAAGGAACTTGGGATCGCTTAACCGTTACGAAAAAGATATGCCATCGGAATGGCATGCGTCGTTGGCCCCATCGAAAGGTCTGTGCTTGTAAATTTGGTATAAGCATTAAAGGAAGTTAAATCAGATAGATCTAAGCTTTGTTTGGTTGGACAGATAAAGAGTATTGAACGTATCATCTCTACATTAGAGCAGACTATTGCTGAGGGAGCTGGTCATCGATGGTTCTAAGTACTCCCTATTTGGGTTGGGCTCCCATGGAAACCCTTCCAATTTTCCATGGAAACCCTTCCTATTTTCCATGGAAAATTGGAAGGGTTTCCATGGAAACCCTTCCAGCTTTCATTAAAACCAGGAAGGGTTTCCACGGAAACCCTTCCTATTTTCCATGGAAACCCTTCCTATTTTCCAAACATGGAAAATAGGAAGGGTTTCATGGAAACCCTTCCTGGTTTTAATGGAAAATTGGAAGGGTTTCCAATTTGAAAATCGGAAGGGTTTCCTCTGAAAATGGGAAGGGTTTCCATTTTATTTTATTTTTTTTCAAGGCGCACGCCGCCCAACACGCACGCCACCATTAATGGTGCACGGTCATAAATATGCACGACACTCAAGAATTTAAATTTTAATTCAAATGGAAACCCTTCCTATTTTCCAAACCCATGGGAAAATAGGAAGGGTTTCCACAAATGGGGGAAAATAGGAAGGGTTTCCACGTTTCATCAAAAATTTTTTAAGGGCGCTTCTTGCGCCTTGGTCTCCGCCCTTGCATCTCAAAAATTTTAAAGGCGTTTCTTGCGCTTTGCTCTCCGCCATTGCATCTCCTTATGCTAAGATGGCAATTTGATATGGTAACATCGATTTCAACCTTGCAATCGCGATACAGGTCAAGTTTTGGATTGAAGGAGGTTACGTGATCCACCCAAACCTTATTAGAACTGCAAAGATATGTATGGTGTCACTTTATAATCTATAAGTTGTCATCAACTAGGGAGATCTAAAAGATGAATGCCATAGCCATCAAAATTGCCCAAGATTTACAACTACCGAGCTCTGAGCTACCACTGTGCGCATATTCTTTTACACACATCTAGCCTGCTTGCTCTGCTCAAGCAATGTGCACAAACATACCGAGCAGGACACGTTGAACTATACAAATTTCTAGTTTTCTTTTAAAAATCTTGCGAGGTTTTCTATTTATTATAATCCCATATAGAAATGAGTTTAATGTATTGGGTGTGGATGATAAAAGAATCAAGCCATCAATTCAATTCATATTTCATTTTTTCAAGCTATACCTACAAAACCATATAAACCAAAGGCCAACTCTATGTTCATTAGAACTTTCTTGTAGTGGACTCTAATAACACATTTTAAGCTCAAAGGAGATGCTCCAAGATCAATGTAGCGATATGAAGCAAGAGTCAAAACGATGATAACAATTCCATCCAAAGCTAGGCCATGTGGAAGAAATTTAAGTGAAGTTGAAGAAACTTGGTGGGAGAAAAAGAGGCTAGTCTATATTTACCTACTTTTTAGACCATCATTTTCTAGAATAGAGAATGTCGGCCACCAAATAATGCAACAAGCTTAATCTATTCTACTGAATTCTATTCTATTTTGGTTGCATCTTTTACAAACCAAGGCAAAAGAGCTAACATCCATGAAAATGATTAAGATGTTTCTTCATAAATATGCACAACAAAGAATGCCATGGTGAGATGCATGAGAAAAATGATTAAGATGTTTCTTCATAAGATGCACAACAAAGAAATGCATGAGAAAAATGATTAAGATGTTTCTTCATAAGATGCACAACAAAGAAATGCATGAGAAAAATGATTAAGATGTTTCTTCTTAAGATGCACAACAAAGAATACCATGGTGAGATGCACCATTTGCAACCCATACATCGTGGTTATATGCGTGAGTGGTTATATGCGTGAGTGGACATCATTTCTGCCTGTGTTGTAGTTGGAAGGGGCTCAATTGCCCATTAGTACTATCACCTGCCAGTATATTAATAATACTTAACAATTAGCCTTTAGACCATATGAGGATTTTTATTGGCTATAAAAAATAGAATAGCAGCAGCTTTAAAGGCACACAAAGCATTTCCAAGTCTCATTGCAGTCCCTTCCTTACAAGCTATGCAACAGTGCCTTAAACCACTTACCCAAAATCATCTTCATATGGGAGGCCTCAATCTTGAGAGAAAACCAGTTATTTACCTTCATGGAATCCCCCTCCAACAAATTATCAGATGGAATTTACCTTCCAATCGGCTGCTTACCACAGCAGATCAATCATTTTTCATGATCTATCTTCCAATATGCCAAATATACAGCAGACAAATTACATTCTACCTATACACTAAGGCATTGCTGTCATATCTTATTTACTGTGCATAATAGTACCCTCTGCACTAATTCCATGTATGTATCCATTAGAGACTCCAGCTAGCAGCCATTCCACAATTATTGCAACTAGTCGTACAATCCCACCAATAACAAGTGTTTACAGCCATAAATTATAGCCATATACCGTCAATCCAAGCATTATATTATGTACATGCAAGATAAGTATGAACTATGACCACTAGTCCGGCAGCATTAATCATCCTAGATGTCATTTATTATCATAAATATGTGAACAGAGATGTAGATGAACAGAACATATATTCTACCTGAGGTATGTAACCCTTTTATCCGATATGATTAACTATACCTTATATGCATGGCAAAATATCATACCTACCATGACAAACCTCCTTCACTGTAGCCAATGCATTCCTGACTTTATGCATGCAACTGATAAAATTTTTGTGATATCTTCCTATGATAAAATTCAACTGATAAACTACAACCTGCACTCTACTACTATTCTACTGCTCATCTTTTTGCTTGCTTGGCCTTATCTAAGCAAAATAAATGCCATCACAGAGCACAAGCTTACCTTCACGCCATTCTAAGCACCTCACCCATACCCTTGGTTGTAGTAATGAGGCAGTAGATTATCAAACAAGTCCAATAGCATAACTATAATTTAACCATTCCAAAATACAGCTACAGCCATCATGGAACAGAATTGAAATGAAATGAACCATCTGTAGCTAGAAAAAAGACCTGTTTTTGTACGCTCCTATCACCAGCACCAGCACCAGCTCCAGGTCTAGATTCTCTTGTAACTGGGACTTGCCTTCCCCCATTATTTTGCCGTGGATATCTACGATATGGGAAGTTTCCAGCTTGCTGGGCTCGGCTCCTGTTACCGGGCTGTCTGACATAAACCCCTTTCGGCATATTACCAATATTAGGATGCACTGCTGACAGGCGGTATTAGAATCCCAACTGAGAGTTTGTGAGCACAATGGAGAGCATGCAAGCGCACTGGAGAATGCAAGGCGCAGATATTTTTCTTTCCCGCCGAACCCAAATGCATAATACATCAACTAAAAGTGTCTGCTGATCCGATCAAATAAATATATGTAACGAATCTTATCAGGCTTGGAACACTTTCAGATTTCAGAAAATAACTTCCAAAAATTCAAAAAATACCTGGGAAACCTTCTGGATAGATTGAAGCGATTCTGGTTTGGATAATGGCGAATTACCAGCCGGATGAAAAGCAGAAAATCTTCCAACACTGCCGAATGAAGAGCTAAGCAAAGAAAACCTTTCTTCCAAAAGAAATCTCTTCCAAAAACAGCCCCGAAAGAATTGAATTGCACAAAATTAATTTTAGTGGCGGAGCTCGACCGCCCAAAAATTGGCTCCTCTCTCGATGTTTTTTTTTTTTTTTTTTTTGAAACCCTTCCGGGCTTCAAACTTAGCGGAAACCCTACCAAGTTTTCCTGAAATTTGGAAGGGTTTCCATATCTCCAACCCAAATCGGGCGGAGATAGTGTAAGTGGCTGGTCATGGTGATGAAGGTATTTGCATGGAGATTGCTATGCTCAGAAATGAGCGGGCACAATTATGTGCTGGACTGCTTGGAGAGAATTAACCTGTTGGCACCTCACAACTGCAATTTTGCTGAGAGGACATCCAATTGTTTATAAAGAGTGTTCAATAGGGAATGACATTTTGTTCCCATGTTTCTCTTCATGTAAAGCATATAAAAGTATACGATGATTCATTTTTTCCGGTTACATTTACTGCCTTGGTAAATTATTGGAAGTGTATAGCTGATTAAATCTGGACACAGAGATGTAGAGATTTGTATGTAATGGCCTAAAATAACCAAAGGAAATGGAGAAAATGCAGAGGAGGAAAAAGAATTGGATGACGACCTCAAGATTTGGGTGAAGTTTTGAATTCCATCAATGACTAGATCTGCGTCTTTTATTAATAGCCTTGTATATTTTCCAGGTATATTTTGAACACTTTTATTCCTTCATTTATTGTCCAGTTACCTAATTTCTTCTTTGCTAATCGCATGAGCTAATTGTTATGTACTACAACCTTGGTTTTATCTGTTTCTCTGTCGGTTCACTACTGATCTTTGCCCCAATCAAGCTTAAATGTTGGGAATGAATTATTTGTTAGCTCTCAAAACGCTTTATATTTTATATTCTTCCCCGTTGAAGGGCAAGGAAAGTGCTATCAAATATCACACAGTCCTGCCTTATTTTGTTAGAATTCAAGCTGTACATTAGAGTACATTACGGCACATTAGATACATTGATGTACATTAGAGTACATTAGTAGTACATCATGTACATCTCTGGCCTTTGGCCTTCCGTTTCCGTCTGTTGGCCTTTCAGTGCCATTCATTCCATGTATTTATAGATTACATGCAATACATAGAACATCCAGATTGTTCCTATTCTATTTCTATTGTGTCTCTTCCGATCTTGCTTCCGCATTGGCTCACTCTGTGCTGCAGGTTTGTATCAGTCCATAGCTGATACGTTTTCCAACATGGTATCAGAGCCTATTGGCATGTAAAGGGAAGTTCGGCAATAGAGGAACTTGGGAGAACAATTCTGGAAGAATATTTATCTGAGCAGGAGAAGGTCATGGAGACCAGATCCAGTATTAGCAACCTCGAAGCCACCTATGTTTGATGGCAAAGGGTTTCAAATTTTGGAAGAAATCCATGAAGTTATATCTAATGGCAGAGGATGTCTGGGATATAGTGGATAGGTCTGAAACTAAACCAGAGAATGTTGTGACAGCTGCTCAAATCAAGCTTCAAAAGGATTGGCAACGTCGTAATAATAGAGCAATGGCTTGCATATGTATGTGTCTTTCCAGAGCTATAGTCATGCAAGTAGATGTGGATCAGAGCAGCTATTCTCTTTGGATTTGGCTTGAAGATAAGTATGGCACCAAAACAGAAGGTGAAGTTATGCATTTGTATACCGCATTAGGAATTGCAAGTATGTGGAAGGAGCTGATCTGAATACACACATAAATCAAATGAAGGAGATGTTTGATATGTTGGCGTAGCAGATTCCAAGTATGCAGTTC
Organism: Isoetes taiwanensis; assembly: GCA_021234155.1. Lineage (NCBI taxonomy): Eukaryota > Viridiplantae > Streptophyta > Lycopodiopsida > Isoetales > Isoetaceae > Isoetes > Isoetes taiwanensis. The sequence goes on along the minus strand of JAJEKV010000055.1, from coordinate 1,564,319 downwards.
GGAAGGGGCAACAAAAGCTCGGTTGTATGCTTCTTCCCAATTCATGGGAAAACTTTGTTGATTTCTTAACAGCTCAAAGTAGTCTTTCATGGGATGACGCCCGTCTCTAAGCTTTTTTGAGAAAAGAGATGCTTTGAAAGACAAAGTGGAAGATTCCAAACCATCACAAGCCATGCTTGCAACGAGGGAGGCAAGATAAGAAGCCTCATTACAAAAAGCAATCGGGATGGGAAGGTGGAAGGATCAAAAGGAGCACGTTCAAGAAAGTTTATGCCAAGAGAGGGCAATCGAGGAACTGTTTTGAATATGGCCATTATGCACCCGATTGTGTCGGAGGGAAAGAACAAATCGGAGAAAGCACACCTAGTTGAGGCACAAGTCATCAAAGGAGAGGCTTCTCTTGTTATCCAATCAGACCGGAGTCTCAAAATTAAAGGGGAGGCTTTGTTGTGGAAATAAGTGCATGTGCGCTCTTTGGAAAGAAGGTTCTTCACGATGGATTCTCGCATGCACATCGGTGATGTTGAAGGATAGGGATCTATTCTCAAGTTATCAAAATGACAAAAAGTCTGGTGCAATTGGGAGATTATAGTGAAATTGAAGTGCAAGGAAGTGGTCAATATCATTTCACGCTATTGAATGGTGAAAGTACATTGCTTCCGAAACCTTACATGTCCGGAATTGCGAAAAAACCTTTTGTCGGGTTGCATGTGCAGCGAATCTTTGGTCACGCAAGTTTTCTTTGATGATAAGGAAGTTCTTTTCTTGAAGAATGCACGGATTGAAGGGGATATAGTGGCCAAGGGCTCAAGACATGGCAATTTGTATGAGCTGGAGGTGTCTGATCCAAATCAGGCCCTAGTTGTATCAGCAAAAGAGAAGGAGAAAGTGCTACTTTGGCACAAAAGGTATGGTCACGCTAATGTTCAAGCTTTGAAAATAATGCAGCGGAAGAACATGGTTCATGGCATGAAGATAACTATGAAGGCAGACCCGGATCTTTGCGAAGCATGCATCCTTGGTAAGCACCCTCGCAGATCATTTGCAAGTGTAGGCAGCAGAGCTAAGCAAGTGCTGGAGCTTATCCACTCAGACCTTTGTGGACCAACAGAGGTGTCTGCGCGCCTTGGTAAGGCAGTATATTTCATCACGTTTATTGATGATTTTAGTCGGAAAACAATTGTCTATTTTCTAACCAAGAAAAGTGATGCTCTTGAGGCTTTTAAATTGTATAAAGCATGTGTAGAAAATCAGACAGGGAAGAAGATTAAGCAATTGCGCACTGATGGTGGTGGAGAGTATCTTAGTGATCTATTCCATGATACATGTGATCAGGCAGGGATTCAGCGTCAATGCACAACGAGGGCTACTCCTCAACAAAACGGTGTTGCGGAGAGGAAGAATCGCACTTTGTGCAATGCAGCAAGAAGTATGCTTGCCGAAAGTCATTTGCCAAAGTATTTTTGGGCTGATGCAATTGCTGCAGCAGTTCATGTGCAAAACAGATTGACCACAGTTGCATTGGATAATGAGATGACTCCAGAAGAAGCTTGGTCTGGAGAGAAACCGGATGTTTCTCATTTGCGCACATTTGGATGTACCGCTTAATATGTACATGTTCCTGAGCATTTGCGCAGAAAATTTGATGCCCGTAGCACCAAATGCACTTTCATTGGCTATGCACCTAATCATAAAGCATACTTATTGTGGGATCAAGAGCGGAGAAAGGTATACACCAGCTCAGAAGTAGTTTTTGATGAGTCAAATTCTATGTGTATTGATCCACTTGCAGATGGAAACTTCATTCAAGACAAATATCTTGTTCTTGATGATCCTCCACTCGTTGAGCTTCAAGATTTGAGGCTGGACCAGCAGCAAGATGTGCCTTTGCCAGTGGATGAGCAGCAACCCATCAATGATGATCCACCTCATAATCAAGTTCTTCCTGATCCTTGGCTCATTGGAATGCCCCCTCCTCCTGATCAACCGTTGTCACCACGTAGCAGAACACCTTCTCGTAAAGTTCTTGAAAATCTTTGAACTTAGTTTGGTTGAATGGTGTTGCTTGGCAATTGCAAGGTGAACCAGCAAGCATTGAGGAAGCATGGGCTTCCTCAAGCTTCACATTGGAAGCGGGCGGTGAGGTAGAGCTTGCATCCATGGATGCAAAACCGGTATGGGAACTTGCTGATTTGCCCATTGGCAAATAAGCGATGGATTGCAAATGGCTATTCACGAAAAAGTACAAGGCTGATGGCAGCCTTGACAAGTATAAGGCAAGGCTAGTTGCTCGAGGTTTCAGCCAAGTCAAAGGTCTCGATTATGATGAGACATTTTCACCGGTCGTGAGAATGAATAGCCTGCGTGTTTTGCTTGCCTTAGGAGCCAAATTGGATTGGGAAATTCATCAAATGGATGTGGATACGGCATTTCTGAATGGAGATCTTCTTGAGGACATCTATATGCTGCAACCTCCAGGTTTTGAAGTACCCGGCCAGGAAAACAAGGTATGTAAACTCCGGAAGGCCATTTATGGCTTAAAGCAGGCGTCTCGGGTTTGGTACAAGAAGTTTGATGATGCACTTAAGCATGAAGGATTTCAGGTTGCTACAACAGATTCTAATGTCTACATCAAGAGCATGGGAGGTTTAAGATGAAAGATTTGGGTGCAGCTAGCTCTTTCTTGGGTATGCAGATACATCGTGATAGGAAGAAGAGGCTACTTCATATCAGCCAACCCGGTATCTTTGAATTTCTGCTTGAGCAATTTCGCATGGCAGATTGTAAGCCCTTTGTTTCCGCCAATGGAAGCTGGCCTCAAATTGTTTGAAGATGAACTTTTGTTTGTGATAATCTTGATCATCTTCTCTACCATATAGGCAGACTTGTTGGGAGTTTGATGTATCTCATGACCATAACACGACGACCTGATCTTTGTTTCTTTGTGATTACATTGAGTCGGTTTAACCATTGTTATGAGTTAAAGCATTGGCGACTAGCAAAGCGTGTTCTTCGCTATTTGCAAGGAACAAAGGAGTATGGAATGCGTTATTGTGATAACAGATCAGCAAGTCTTCATGCATTTCTTGATGCAAGTTGGGGCAACAAATGGGATTCTCATTCCACTCTGGGGTAGCACATGCATGTTTTATGGAGGTGCAGTAGGGTCGGATCGACAAAAAAGCAATCCGTTGTAGCCCGATCTTCAGCAGAGGCAGAATACATTGCCTTATCTACTGGAGTTGCAGATCTCATTTGGTATGATCACTTGCTTAATGATGTTGGTATTTCTGCGCAGCAACCTATTCATGTTTATGTGGACAACCAAAGTTGCATGAAAATGGTAGAGCGACCAGGACATCATCCTCGGACAAAGCACATTCCAATTCATTATCATTATGTCCGTGATCGGTGGAGAAAGCAATCATTTCATTGATCTATTAAGCCTTTGGTGCAATGGTTGCAGATATCTTTACTAAGCCACTGGGCACACAAAAGTTTGTACAGTTTAGATCAGCACTTGGTGTTATACCACTGTAGTAGCTTCAGATTTTCCAGCTTGAAAGGAGAGTGTTAGAATTCAAGCTGTACATTAGAGTACATTACGGCACATTAGATACATTGATGTACATTAGAGTACATTAGTAGTACATCATGTACATCTCTGGCCTTTGGCCTTCCGTTTCCGTCTGTTGGCCTTTCAGTGCCATTCATTCCATGTATTTATAGATTACATGCAATACATAGAACATCCAGATTGTTCCTATTCTATTTCTATTGTGTCTCTTCCGATCTTGCTTCCGCATTGGCTCACTCTGTGCTGCAGGTTTGTATCAGTCCATAGCTGATACGTTTTCCAACATATTTAAGGTGGATGCTATCGTGGGTTATTAGATTATATAGCGGTGTTGGGCTTTTACCTTACGTTGGAATCCAACAGTGAAGGCTAAGGGCTTCAGAGTCTGCTAATCATGCCTTGGCCTCTACTTTGTTCACATTGTTCAGTCAAATGCATCTCTTTGAGTTCTCGTTCTTTGTTGTGATAAGAGGATACAGATCTTTGAAACATTATAAGAGAAGGAAGCAGAAACTTTGCCACAAGCCAAATGAAAATCTGCTACACGCCAAATGTAATATGTCCCATAGCAAGTGAATTTAGCTATCAGTAGGAAGCCATGGCCACGGTAAAGAAATACAAGAATGATTAATTTCTGGACCTATAGGAATTTTTTGCCTTCTCAAAGGAGGCTCAAGCGGATGTTGCTTAAAATGAAATGACAGAAGAGAACTTACTCGCCAAATTTTCGGGGAGGAACCCCCTCGAGCCATGGTACTGATCTAGTCTCTTCCTGGACCCCAAGTTTTGGGTCCGATTTGTGCGTTTTTGTGGCCGTTCCAGTCAGTCTTAAACTTTATTGGAAATTTGAAAAATAAACTTTATTTGTTTTGTCAAGTCCGTAGAGGTGTAATGGACTTGATTTACTTATGAGCTGGGCGAGTTAACTTTGAATGACTTGGTCAAACTTTAGTCCCACTTCCAAACCCTTGGGTCCCTAAGATGTGGGAGAGCTTCTAGGTGCTATACGTTAGGGATCATGAGTGTTCTACATCAGGGGTCCCTGAGATGTGGGAGAGCTCCTTAGTTTTCTACATCACAATCTAAGTTCATGTTAGTAGACCAACTTAATCTACCAAACATGCCAAAAATTCAATCTAACAATTGCATATATAGAGATCTCTCGCAACTACAAAAACTTTTTGTAGATTTTGGAAAAGTGGTATAGTGTGAACAATTGGTAAGGGAGGTTGCCCACCTATACAGTCCCTCCATGTGACGGTTTAGGGTTTGCTTAGTTAGGTTTCACTTTTTTCATGACAATAGCGCACTCTACAATAACCAAAAGTCTGTAGCAGAAAAGGCTTAGAGTTTGTTGACGACGATGACTGCCATAGCTGCGTCCTCTGATGGAGACCTGGCTCGACCACGGATCTGGCATCTTCCACTTGGAACGATTTTGGTGTTCTTCATGCAGAATAAAACACCTTCTTATGCGGACCCCCAAGTAGTTTCTTGATCTTTTTGGAGGAAATTGCGGTGCCACAACTTAGAGTTTAGGAGAGAGATGTGGAGCCAAAAGCTTGCCGCTACTCTATTCTACAAAATGAGACCATTAAAAGCTAAGTTTCTCAAGAAAATTCTATCATTTGGTATCTTTGGCTTGAACTTAACTGATTCTTTTTCTCTTCTTTAGTTTGTGACATTGCATGCATATGGAGAAGGATAATTATGCTAGACAAAGATCAAGCCATAGAGATGGATATTTATGCTTGGATTGATGCCTTGGCTTCATATGTAACCACATGCTTATCATTGTCTTCCCTCCAAAAGTAGGTGCACTTATCAAGGAGAAAATTAGTGGCTAAACCTAGCTAAATAGCTAAACTTTGGACATTTTTGAAAAACAATCAGCTAAACTATGACACTTTTTGGGGCCAAAAAATATAAAATATGAGCCAAGTGTATTTCGTGTCCAACCTCCATTTTGTCCGATTTTAGCTAATTGTAAGAAAGTATAGGTGGCAAAATTAGAAACTTTAACCAAACCTTAGAAGCTTTCACACCAACTTTTGCCTTTATTGTATAATCTTCATATTTATTACGGTTAGCTTATATTTAGGTCTTGAATTTTAGGCGAAGTAACCAAGTCATGGAAGTTTTTTATTTTTTTTCTAGAAAGATCAAATTGTAGCTAAATATAAGAAAGTATAGGTAATGATTTCAGAAATAAAAGTTCCTTGATTTTTTTTTCACTGGCACTTATATTTTAAGCATCTCAGTCCCTTACAAATTAGTATCTCTCTTATTTTATAATTTTTTTCCAACTTCTCTCACCATCAATCTTCAAGGTATAAAGATTGGCCCACCTTTAAAGAGTATTCCCAAAGCAAGAAAGCCGAGCAAATCTATGATTCATACCCCCGTGCCTTCTTCTACACTTGATAGCAAGAGAGTAAGATCATGTGAAAGAAGATCATAGACGATGGAGGCCACGGAGGAGGCATTAGAAGATGTTGAGGATGGGATGTCCATTAGAAAAACCTCAATCCATTATGGAATTCTAGCAACTACAATTATCATTGGGTTTATGTGAGTGTGAGGTGATAGGGGGATCAAAACCCAAGTTTGACAGATGAGGAGGAAGCTGAATTGGTTCAGTGGGCACTGCAAATGTGATGAGGATAGGGGAGTCATACTTGGGGGGAAGGCAACTGAGATGTGTGCCAATAGGCATACTTGTTTCAAGAATGGCATATCTGGATACAAATAGTGTGGAGTAGTTAGCCACTCTCTATTCTTGGGGATAGTTTTACTAACATTCCTATCCCCTTTTCTGGCCACAATGCTCATCCCACTTCTACTACTTGCTTGCACTCCCGTCTCATCAAGATTCCATATTCTACATGATTTCAAGTCTAAAACATAGAAAGCTTTCCTAAGGCTAGTGTAAAATCCAATTAAATTTGAAGGTGTTTACTAATGCCATTCTCAATCTCTACATCTTTAAAGGCAAAAAATTAAGGGATAGGGATCTTCTTACTAGCTGTGAACTTGGGGCAGCTATATCTTAGAAAAAAAAAGCTTGAATTATTAATGATCTCTTTGGTGCATGGCTGGATCATTTTAAGAGCAATGTGCCAGGGGATATTAGCTTAGAAAGATCTCATTTATTGATTTGTGATGGCCATGGATCATACGTGAACTTGAACATGATCCAGCACGCCAAGGAAATGGGCTTGCACATATTCTAATTACCATACACTTACTCACAGACTCCAACCACTCGATGTTTCTTATTTTGGATCTAAAACGTATCTTTAAAGGTCTGAGGCACAAATTTACACGGGACAAAAATGATTTGCATGAACCAAACACAGAGCACATAGCAACATTGGTCTCTCAATCCCTTAGACAAGCATTAACTGCCATCAATATCAAAGTAGGGTTTGTTGCTATAGGAGATTGGGCATGGAAAATGCTTGCTATGCAACTAGATTCAGTAGCTGAAGGTATAATTGTTCAAGATTGTGAAGATGAGGAAGAGGACAAAAATGTAAACAAAAGTGTGGTTGTGAATATTGCAGATAAGAATTTTGTTCAAATTCTCAATGCATATCTTATTTTGTTCTTTTGTAAAAATTAGTCATGCGTATTGTTTGTGCAAGTGGCACATGTGAAGTTGGAAATCATAATGCCTTGCATGTGTAGATGTAAATTTGTTTGCATTTGCTTCTCTTACAACTCAAATTGCAAATGATAATCTAGTTCTTGCTAGTCCAACTCTTGGACCAACTATTGTTACTGGTACAAATCTTGGTCCAAATGTTCATGCTGGTCCAAATCTACGTTCACTTATTCTTTGCTGGTCCAAATTGTTCCTACCCCTTCCTCTATTACAACAACCAATGCAAATGCATCTTCCAGTAAGAAGAAGCAGTTATTGCCAATTGAACTTGCATATAGACTTATGATTATGTTAGATTAGATGCTAAGGGCTAGGGTAGATGAGCGCAATTGGAAGGTAGAAGCCAATATACTGAGGCTTGAAAAGAAAATTGAGAAGAAAATAATTCAGGATGCGAAAGAATAGAATAGAATAGAATAGGTTTTTAGCGTCCACGGAGACCAATTGGCCTATGGGACCCAAACAAAAAGAGAGAAGCAAGCATATTACTGACAGGATTAAAAAACCCCCGCCCCGAAGGGTTTTCGAGGGAAAAACCTTAGCAGTAATAAGCATGCTGGCACACTGTACAATTGCATAGGACAGTTCAATACCGTCCCGTAGGACACAAACGAGCCCGTGCATCCATAACCTCCTGGAGGTACAACCCCAACAAACCCACTGACGCCGTAGTCAATAACTGATGCAACGGCTGGCCAGGCACTAGTAATCAAACATATCGCTCTCGCATATGGGCAAATGCTGGGCAGATCTGGAGGGCATGACATTCATCCTCAATCGCGCCCTGGTGGCAACATTGGCAAAGCCTTTGACATCGTCAGCATATATGAGTTGCCGGATTGTGTGATGCATGAGATGTGCGCCCGCACCTCCATGCTCAGAGAGCCAATCTTCCAACTGATCAATGTATAGGCCAAAGAGTGTGGGGGAGAGGGGGCAACCCTGACGCACTCCAATGCTACTGATCACCGGCTGTGCTGCCGATGTGATACGGCCTGAGCATGCCTCGTACAACCTATATACTGCATTCTGCAAGTCCAGGGGGGTCCCCAGCTGCCGCAATCTGTCCCATAGCTTGTTGCGGGGTACTGTGTCGAATGCCTTTGCAAAATCCACGAAACAACAGTACAGGTTCTGCCGGCGATTCCTGCTATCCTCAATCAATGTGCGCAGAGTGAAGATATGATCAATGGTGGAATGTCTGGGCCGAAAACCTGCCTGTGTAAGAGCTCGCACCTCCGTTTCCTCTGCCCATATTGTCAGCCGCTGCTCAAGGATGCCAGCCAACAGTTTTGCAAAGAGAGAGCTGACCATAATAGTACGGTAGTTGGCCGGGCATTGAGGGTCCCCTGCTTTGTATATGGGCACTACTCTACTAGTGGTCCATTGCGTAGGGAAGCCTTCTCGCAATGCTTTATTGAACAATGCCGTGAGAACAGGCACCAGTGGAGGCCCAGCCCATTTCAGAAGTTCTGCCTGCATGCCATCTAAATCTGCTGCCTTCCCATTAGCTAGACGCTGTAGGCCCATGATGACATCCCCCTCCGTGATAACCAGAGCCATGCCTATCTGTGGAGGGACTGGTGCCCGGCCCCCGAGCGGGCACCAGTCCCTCCACAGATAAGGTTAAGGATCTGCAAATGAAGATAAGAGGGGAGGCCAAGGCTTTGAAAGAGGCTGAGAAAATGGCAGAAAAACATGGAGGATAATGCCACCAAAAGGAAAGCTATTTTCTTCCAAGCAGATGGGAAGGAAAAGTTGGGAATTTAGCAAACATTTGGTGTTTCTAGGCCATTCACATGGGATGTAATTGATGCTAGGTAAAGGGCAAAAACTAAACTCATATTGAAAAGAGGGTTAATTCCAAAAGGAACTGTTGTTTATACCAACTAATTCTCTACTTGATGTTGATTATGGTGTTCATCTTCAGTATTGTCAAATCCAATATGAGGATATTTACTAGACGAGAATCAAGATCCATGAAATGGACAAAGCTGAACATGATCTTCGTGATCCTTGGTCACATGCACTATGGATATGATGATGTTCTAGTAGAGAATTTCATGGATAGCAAAGATCTGGATGACCTTCATGACACCTACTGCCATACAACTAGAGTACACCTATGTCTGCTCATGGGATGAGAGGAATAGGAAAAAATAGAAGGTCTATAGATCTAAATTTGGAAAATCTGCATTTGAGTATTGGACGAAACCAGATGCCTATCATGGCAGAAACCCAGTTCTCAATCCAAGCACTTCAAGTAGTAGTGATGATATAAGCAGTAGCTTTGCAAGAAAGAAGAGCTAAGAAGACAAAATGACTGGACAATTTATACGAGGCGACGACGGAAGCACATATTAAACATTTGGGAATATATGCAAAACCTTTAATTTTGTAAAGACCTATTTTGTATTCTAGAAAGGCCATGTCTATGTGATATACTTTGATGTTAGGAGCAACAAATTGATTGCGCTACAACAAATTAAAATGATGATTTAGGCGATATTCCCTAAGTTGGATGGAACAAATGTTCATAATGTTCTAATTTTGTTGTTTATGTTGCAAACATCAGAAGATTTCGTTTCCCCTTTCTTGTTTCAAATCTATATATAGTGTCCGTTAGTTAGTTAGTGAGTTGAGTTAGTGAGTAACTCCACCCCCATCGACGGCTCACGAGGTGCCACGTGGCGCGCTCTCGGCCGTCGGATCGTTGAAAGTTCTAGAAGCTAAGCTTCTAGAACATTCTAGAAGACTCTAGAATTCTAGAATCGACGGCTCACGAGGTGCCACGTGGCGCGCTCTCGGCCGTCGGATCCTTGAAACTTCTAGAAGCTTCTACTAAAAGCTTCTAGAACATTCTAGAAGCTTCTTCTTGAATTTCCAGAACATTCTAGAAGCTTCTAGAGTCTTCTAAAATGTTATGTTTTGTGGGGGATTCGAACCCGTGAGTGAGTAAGTATTTCACACCCCATCGACGGATAAGGATATGCCACGTGGCTTGATCCGGGCCGTCCGTGGGCCTTGGCCTCTCAAAAGCTTCCAAGTTTGGTGGACAAATTTTTTTTGGTTTACCACGGACTTGAACCCTGGACATTGCCCCCCAAACCCCCCACCCTTACCACTAGACCAACCAGTCTTTTCTTGAAAGAATAGGAAGTTCATACTTAGTTAAGGCTGGGCAATGGAAATTCCCTTGGTTAATTAAAAGCCTGGATGTTAAAAGTTCCTTCTAGAATGTTCTAGAATAAAGCTAGAGAGAGAAGAGGGAAAGCCAGAGGGGGAGAGAGATGTGGGAGAGAGAGAGAGACAAGAGAGAGAGACATGGGAGAGGGGAGGGGGGAAGAAGAGAGGAGAGAGGAGAGAGAGAGGAGGAGAGAGGAGAGAGGAGAGAGGGAAGAGAGAGGGAGGGGAGAGAGAGGAGAGAGAAGAGAGGAGGGGGAAGAGAGAGGAATAGAAAAGAGAGAGAAAGATAGAGAGAGAGGGGAGAAATAGAGAGAGGAGAGAGATAGGATAGAGAGAAAGGGGGGAGAGAGAGAGGGGGAGGAGAGGGGGTAAAGACAAAGAAAAGAGGAGAGAGAGGAGAGAGAAAGAGATAGAGAGAGGAGAGGAGAGAGAGAGAGAGGAGAGGAGAGGAGAGGAGAGAGAAAGAAGAGAGAGGAGAGAGAAGAGAGAAGAGAAGAGAGGAGAGAGAAGAGAGAGAGAGAAGAAGAAGAAGAAGAAGAAGATTTTATTAATTTCGGGCCTACTAGACCATCAAGATCTATGAGACGATCCAAAAATACAAAGTTCTTTGTACAATAGCATAACTAAGTAATGCCCTCATGCTTGAGGGTCATTAGTCATCTCTCATACCAAGCTCATAATCAACCAAAAGTGTTTTGTAGTGCATTATGTAATTCTCTCTTTTTGGAAGAGCCTCAAACAATGAAGTTTTGCTATTCTTTGGAGCGAGTTGCTTTTATAAATAAATCCTCTAAAGCAATACAATTAAGACCATATTTGACCCTAAGATCATGGTATGCACGACAATGCAAAGCAGGAAATGTTCCTCATCTTCTACCATTTCTTTGTCACAAGCTTTGCACAACCTGAAATCTGTGGAATGTCTCCCCATCTACCCACCTCAACCCCCAAATGATGTGAACTGAGTCTCATTCTCACTTTGATTAGTTGTAAACTTATATATGGAGCTTACCTGATTTAAGTAAAAGCCTCTCGTAATGAAGGATTAAACATTGTCCTATAAAATATAGATTTAGATCCTGGATCACTCGTAGCTTATCTCGTGCTTTTACGGTACCACGAAATCCTTAATCTGCTTAGCATCGGGATCCGATCAAAGGTAATACCCCATTTGTATAACCATTTTAAGAAATCTGCATACCAACCTTTGTGTACACTTTGTTCCATAGCAAGTCCTGGTAATCCTTCTCTATTGTTTGCCCACACCTTCCTAACATAGACAATTGTTTGATATAAAGCTTCCACCTCAAGTGGCATAAGCCCTGTTTCAGCAAGCATCATCCCTATGGGAGTTTGCATCTTTACTCCAAGTTCCGTGAGCATGAATTTCTTTTGAATTTTTTCTAACCTTTTCCATCTATCCAGAGCTAGACCAGGCCCCCAGACTTCGCATCCATACAAAGCAACTGGACGCACTAGCGCTACATAAAGTGTCTTCTTGAGATCAAACTTAATAAGATCTGCCTTCTTGCACCGCCTCTGCATGTCAAACAAAGCCTTTAAACCCCCATCAACTCTCTGGTCTACGGCTAGATTCCATTTGTAGTCATTGTGTGCTAACAAACCCAAATATTTGTAGGAAGATGTGATTTCTACAGGTTTGCTATCATACAAAAAGGTGTAATGATCAGTTTTCTTTTGCCCAAATATCATAATTTTTGTCTTCTCAAGGTTTACTCTCATATCCATCACTTAGCCAAAAACTAAAAAGAGTGCACCTAGGTGCTTTTTGTAAACCCTGGGCACTACGTGAAAACATCACCACATCATCTGCATAAATCAGCAAGCGCATAATATGCTCACGTAAAAATGTTCCTTCCCCTCCCTGTGAGGTTATCCATTCATCCAATTCATCAATAAACAGGCCAAACAATGTAGGAGACAAAGGGCATCCCTGCTTCACACCTATATTAGAGACAATTTCATAGTGCTGGGAGAGCGGAAAAGATAGTTTTACCGTCACTTTCTGATAGAGTAGAGCCCTTTGCATTTCGATAACCATTGGGACATTGAGTTTATCCATCCTTGCCCCTGAGATGTTCCCGTTTAAGCAGACGAAAGCCTTTGAAAAATCAACAAACAGCGCAAACAATGGTTTCTTGGTCTTCTTGACCGATTCTGTTATAGCCCGAAAAGTTACCAAATGATCAATCGTGGATTTTTTGGGTCTAAATCCTGCTTGCATTGCGGATCTTACCCCCTTTTCCTCTGCCCATGAGCTGAGTTTTCTTTCCAAGACTGTAGCAAACAGTTTTGCAAAAAGACTCCCAACCATCACCATTCTATAATTACCTGGATTCGTCACATCTCCTGCTTTATGAATGGGAGTTACTCTATTTACCTGCCAAGCTAGTGGAAAGCCTTCCTGTGTGACAGCATTAAACATTCGGGTAATAACCTTCAGTGTCTGTGGCCCGGCCCATTTAATCATTTCTGCAGAGAGACCCATAGCGTCCAAGGCTTTCCCATTAGCTAGCCGACCAATACCCTCTTCTATCTCTTTTTCCATAAATGTTCCATATTCACTTCCTCCTGGCATCCTCCCATCGTGACCCTGCAAGTGATACAGTTTAGTAAGGTGCTCTACTAACAACTCCTCCTCTACTTGAACTTTTTGCCCCTTTCTATTTTTTAAACCGCCCCAAAACTTCCGAGGTGCTGCCACTATATTTTTTACAAATGTCACCTGCTTATCCTCCTCAAATTTGCGCCTTTTCCGTCTGACTGTTTTCCTATAGATCTTCAGTATGGCTTCCTTTTCATGTGCCTGTGCATGTTTATATTTAATCCTCCAATCCTTACACTCCTCGTCATACCATTTATTGCATGGCAGTCCCTTGGCCTTTCTAGCAGACATAAAGCATTCATTTGCACTTTCAATCAACAAGGTAGTAAGCCAACTATCCAAATCTGTTACCTTAGTGGGCCATTCTAAATTGCTGATTTTTTTTCCTCACAATTTTTGCATATTGATCAGCTTTATAGTAATCAAAGAGAACACGTTTTGAAGTTACCTCTTGTCGCACATCTTGCATCCCTTGCAATGGTGCGCTTATTCTAAGATGGAACACCAATGGTAAATGATCAGATTACGGACAATCTTGTACCACTCAAGTCTACTATCTTGTCTATCATATGATCCGGCCGCAATGAGGTAATCTACCACACTTGATCCCGCTTTGAGCCCCTCTAGATGTGGCTCCACCTGATAACGGATAATTTGATGTGCCATTGTATATCACAAAACCTAGTCCCCCACACAAATTCAATAAATGACTGCCTTGTGGTGTAACATATTCATAATCATCCTCCGTTTTTCTTGCCCAGCCTGCCATTTGTACTTCATCATTATTCAGAGTATCTAACCAAATGGGATCCTTTGATGCACAAAAAATACTAGCTTGTCTAGGACCAACCCTTCCATTAAAATCGCCCACTAACACCACTTCCCCTAGAGCCATTAGTTCCAATGCTTGTTGCTCCAGATGATGAAAAGGGTCTTCTACATCTAGATCCCCCTGATTATACACTGGAGAGCCACGAGGTGGAAAATAACACCCCCTATAAATAATTTACCATCAATACCTGAAACTTCCACCCAGATTGTCTGTTGCGATTTAATTTCTACCGCCTTAATGCAGTGCCCAAACTCCGGTCGCACAAAACATGCTATCCCTCCAAATCCTTTATGTCTCCATCCCTTTACTTGCCAAGTTTTACAAACAACCACAAATCCTGGAATCTCCGGTATACAACTTTCCTCGTGCTCATGTGTTTCCAAGAAAAAGACAACGTCCCAGTTTTTAAGTTCTGCTACAATTGAACCAGCCTTTAAAGCATCCAACCCATTTATATTCCAAGAACAAATCTTGATGGTCTGGTTTCCCTATTCATTAGCTTCCACTATTACCTTATTGCCTCTCCAAAATGCTTTCTTTCCTTCCTGCCTTGCCTCTTTCATTTTTTGTACCTCCTCTTTTCTCTGTTGAAACTGTATTTTGGTTAAGTCATCATTAACCCAGATATGTTTACCTTTCAAAAGTCCCCTGCTTCTCATAACCTGCGATTTCCCCTCCTTGCTTGCTGCTCTAACCACAATATTTCTAGTTCCATTGTCCCTTTTTCCAACACGAAAAGCTTCTTGTGCTATTTCCGGGTCTATTTGCAAACTTTGAGCAAGAAAAAGTCTGACCGTTTCAAGAGTGTTCTCTCTGTCCTCTTCGGGCAATCCTGTAATTCTCACATTAAGGGCCTTCTGTTGCCTTTCCTGTTGATCTGCCATGTAATTCATACGGTCATTTAGTTGCCTCAAAGTGGTCTCAAGAGAGAGAGAGAGAGAGAGAGAGATAGAGAGAGGGGGGAGAAATAAAGAGAGAGGAAAGAGATAGGAGAGAGAGAAGGAAAAGAGGGGAGAGAGAGAGGAGAGAGAGGAGAGAGAGAGAGAGAAGAGAGGGAAGAGGAGAGAGAGAGAGGAGAGGAGGAGAAAGAGAGAGAGAGAGAAGAGAGAAAGGGGAGTAGAGAGGAGAGGAGAGAGAAGAGATGAAGAGAGAGAGAGAGGGGGGGGAAGAGACATAGGAGAGAAATGAAATGAAATGAAATGAAATGAAATGTATATAAATATCACGCCTGCAGGCCACCAGGCCTATGAGACGTTCACGGAGTACATTCAACATTGTAGAAAATATCTTCTAATGCATCCTCAGATAGAAATGCATTAGCTCCCTCCCACTCATCATCAGTTCTCTCCTTACAATTAGATAATTTCAATAAATGGTTTCGATGCTCAAGCACTTCTATAATGAATTGTCCTATCTTAGTGCTTGGTAGATCAAAAAAATCTCTCAAATTATCACAAGTAACTTGATACTTACCCCTGAGATATGTGTATGCTGGACAACTCAAAAGCGTATGTACTTCATCTTCAACGGCATTCATACCACACAGCTTACATACTCTTAGGGCATGTGGAATATGATTCCAACGCCCTACTTCCACGCCCAACCTGTGTGAACTAAGTCTGACCCTGCTGATTGCATGCCTGGACTTAACTGAAATCCCCATCTCAAGATATTTCGGTGATAACAGATGAGGGTTAATAAACTGCCTATAATATTCTTTTTTCACTTCTGGAATGCGCCATGACTTTTCTACCACATGGGATCTAAGGTCATCATGGTGTGCAAGAAGTTCATGGGGATCTAGATCCCATCTCCTCATCCATATCTCTACCTCTGCATACCACCCCTTATGTCTAGTTGCTTCCAAGGCCATATTGGGTATGACATGATTTTGCCTCCCTAGCTGCACTTTACATACATAAGCAAGCGTCCTACATAGCGCTTCCGCTTCTAAACTCATCATCCCACATTCAGCCCATAACATATCATATGGGGTCTGTGCCTTAACCCCCAGTTCTGTTCTAAAAAACTTTTTTTGAACCTTCTCAATTTTCCTCCAAGTGTCATCTGCCAAGCCAGGTGCCCACACTTCACAACCATACAATAGTACCGATTGTACTAACACAGCATATAATGTCTTTTTAAGGCTGAAATTCCAAATTTCAGCTTTAGCACTTTCGTTGCATGTTTGTAGAGAGCTTTCAAGCCACCATTGATTCTTTTGTTCCACCGCTTTGGTTCCAACGGGGCTCTTATCCACTGGATGCCCAAATATTTATATGAGTCCACAATTTCCACCTTTCGCCTTTATAGCGAGAACTTAAGATGGTCCACTTTAAGGGCTCCAAAGACAATCATTTTGGTCTTGGCCATATTCACCTTCATACCCTTATTATCACAAAAAGTATTTAAAGCCTCCAAATGCTTCAGATACCTATCAATCGACCTTGACAGAATTACTACATCATCAAAGATAGAGAAGTAGCAACATCACATACCGCCCAATGCCATGCCGTCTCCCCGTAGCTCAAAACCCACTCCCTCCAAATTTGGTCAATAAACAAACCAAATAACGTGGGAGACATAGACAGATACGCTTAACACCAATATTACTAACTACTACTTTTTACATTCTTCGTAATAGGGAAAAGATAGCCGAACTAGTACTTTCTCATATAGCGCTTTTGTTCGCATCTAGTTCATTTGGTACTCCAAGTTTATCCATTCTTTCCCATAAATTATTTCTGTCTACCGTGTCAAATGCTTTGGCATAATCCACAAAGAGGGCATATAGAGGTTTCCTTGTCCCTGTGACCAAATCCATCATCGCTCGCAGTGTCACTAAATGGTCTATGGTAGATTTTTGGGCCTAAAGCACGCTTGTCCCATGGCTCGAACATTAGTTTCTTTTCAAAGCCCAACCAGCGATTTTTGCTATTTACCATAGTTGCAAAAAGTTTTGCAAAAAGACTACTAATCATAATCATTCTATAATTACCTGGATCGCTTACATCTCCAGACTTATGCAAAGGGACAACCCTGTTCATCTGCCATGACCGTGGAAACCCATCTCGCAAGACTGCATTCATCAGCTTGAGGAGGATTTCGCGTGTCTTCTCACCAGCCCATTTAAACATCTACGCTGCAAGCCCGGTTGCATCTGCAGCCTTCCCATTAGCCAGTTTCTGCAGTCCCATATCAATATCATTTATTGAAAAACCCCATTTATCATCTGTGAAATGTTGTATGCTAACACTATCTTCCAATCCTGGAACATGATACAATTTTTGTACCTGGCCTAGCAACTTCTCTACATCCAAAACAACAGTCTGATTCAATTGTGGCTTAAGCCTATTCCAGAACCTTTTAGGTTCAACAAGCAAATCTCGAATCATATGCAAATGTTTTTGGTAAAGCCATCGTTTCTTTTTTTATTTAACAATCTGCATATATTCCTTTTTAAGCTTCTTCCTTCTTTCCCCATGTGCAGTTTTAAACTCCTGTCTTTTCATTTTACATTCCATATCGAACCAGCTGTTGCAAGGCAGCCCTTTTAGCTTTCTTTGGGAGACAAAACATCTGGTGGCAGATTCGAGGACCATTTCACCAAGCAAAGTGCTAAGGTCATCAGCTTTATCTGGCCATATCAATGTACCTGCATGCTGCTCACACATCGCTTCATATTCACTAGCTTTATTGTAGCGCATACTTATTCTAGGTGCAACTTTGACAGTATCTAGAATAAATGCATGCTTCTCCATGCTCACAGTTACTGTTATAGGCGTATGATCAGATTCTGATCTATCATCACCAATGCTAAAATCTGATATCTAATCCATCAGTTCCATGGAATAATTTAAGGGCTAAACTTAGCTATTTGGCGATTTTTTAGCACATTTCAAAAAAAAAAATGGCTAAAGTAAATGTAAAAAATTGAGAAAAAATTAATAATTTTAGCTTAACTTTTTTCGGGACTGCACCAACCCTGGAGCTCTTTAGCCAAACGCTAGAAAGTAAGAGAGTGAAAATTGGTATTGTTTAGCTAAACCATAGAAACTTTTAGAATGAATTTCAGGCTAGTTTAGCTAACATTGTTCTAGTTTATAAGAAATATATGATTAGTAATTTAGTTTCTAGCATTATGAATTAATTTGGGTCCTAGACTTTGCTAGTTAGCATTATTTTAGAATGTTTTCACAAAGAAAATGACTAAAATAAGTGGAAACAATTAAAAAGAAGTATAGTGATTTGACTTAATATTTTCTGTTGACCACACCATAGAAATTTTTGGGATGATGTTTGGGTTAGTTTAGCTAAACACTAGAAAGTATGAGAGGAAAAATGTATAGAGTTTAGCTAAACCACAGAAAGTTTTGTGATTAATATCGAGCAAGTTTAGCTAAAGTCATTTTAGCTAATAAGAAATATGCGATTAGTAATTTATTCCCTGATCAGTTCTGGCTTTGCAATAACCAGGTCAACAACACTAGCACCCCTACAAGTAAGCTTTCCAGATCCAGGATATTTACTCATCCCATTATATATTATCATGTCCAAGCCAGTACACAAATTCAATATGTGGTTCCCTTGAGGTGTGGGCCAGCGTATTTTATCATCAGAATCCCTAGACCATCCACATTTTGACATCTCATGCCCATCCATCATCTCCATCCATATGGGTTCTCCTTCAGTGCTTGCTACTGCTGCTTGTTTGTTCCCAATCCGGCCATTAAAATCTCCTATTAAGAGCACATCTCCATGCTGTGCTAGTTTAAGAATATCATTTTCTAATGCAAAAAATGGATCATCCCTATCTAAATCATTGCCATTTTAGCTAGGGGATTCCCGCGGTGGATAATAACATCCTGCAATGAAAACTTTTCCATTCTTTCCTGGAAGCTCAACCCAAATGTGCTGCTTAGTTCCTACGCCATCCACTGATTGTACCAAATGCATAAGCTTATGCCTTACGTAACATGCAATACCACCATGACCCTTTAACTTCCAGTGTTTAAAATTCCAAACCGATTGCAATAAATAAAAACCATCAATGTCTGGCATTCCTCGCTCTTCATTCTCACAAGTTTCCAAGAAAAATACTATATCTACATCAGCCAAAACATCTTGCATTGTTCCTACTTTAGTTGCATTTATGCTATTTATATTCCAGCACATTATCCTGGCGGCCACGATTTCCTATGCATCCATTTCCTCTACAATCACCTTACCACGGCCTGTAATATGCCTTCTTCCCATTTTGTTTTGCTTCCACGAAGATTTGCTGTTCTTTTTGTATTCCATCAATTTGGTTTTCATTGAGATCATCATTTATCCAAATATTTTTCCCCTTCAGCAGTGTTTTCTTTTTCATCACTTCAAACTTATCCTGTCTGGATCTGAATTTCACTATAATCTGTCTTGCCTTCTCACCCGGTTTTCCCACGCGGAAGGCATTCACAATACCCTGATTCACAATCAAGTTCCTTTCATGAGAAAGATGCTACAACCTCCATGGTTTTTTCATTAGTTTCCTCCTGTATGCCACTTAATCTCACATTCAATGCCTTTTCTTTCCGTTCTTGTTCTTCTATATACGATGCCAGCTGGTTTTTTATCTCATGAACTTCACTATTTCCTGCTGTTTCACATTCAGATTCACTATCTTCACTTTCTTCATTGTTGAGAGAGAGAGAGGGGAAAGAAGAGAGAGGAGAGAGAGAGGAGAACTTGAGAGAGAGAAGGGGGAAGAAGAAAGAGGAGACAGAGGAGAGAAAGGAGAGAGGGAAGAGAGAGGGGAGAGAGAAGAGAGAGGAGGGAGAAGAGAGAGAGGGGGAATTGGAAAAGTTATATAAAGATAGAGAGAGAGGGGATAAATAGAGAGAGAGGAAAGAGATAGGAGAGAGAGAAGGAAAAAAGGGGAGAGAGAGGAGAGAGGAGGAGAGAGAGAGAGAGGAGAGAGGAAGAAGAGAGAGGAGAGAGAAGAGAGATAGAGGGAGAGGGGAGAGAGATAGAGGGAGAGGGGAGAGAGAGAAGAGAGAGAGAGATAAAGAGAGAGGAGAAAGAAAGAGAGGAGGGAGGAGAGAGAGACGAGAGCAGAGGGGAGAGAAGAGAGAGAAGAGAGGGAAGAGAGAGGGAGAGAGAGAGAGGGGAAAGAAGAGAGAGGAGAGAGAGAGAGAGAGAGAGGAGAGAGAAGAGAGAAAGGGAAGAGGGAAGAGAGAGGAGAGAGAGGAGAGAGAATAGAGAGAGAAAGATAGGGAGAGGGGGGGAGAAAAAAAGAAAGGGAGAGGAGAGAGAGAGAGAGAAGAGAGGAGAGAGAGAGATGAGGGAAGAGAGAGGAGAGAGGAGAGAGAGAGATGAGAGAAAAGGGAGAAGAGAGAGAAGAGAGAGATGGGAAAGAAGAGAGAGAAGAGAGAGAAGAGAAAAAGGAGAGATGGGGGAAGAGAGAAAGGATAGACAGAGAGAAAGAAAGAGCAGAGAGAAAGAGAGAGGAGAGAGAGGGAGAAGAGAGAGAAGAGGAAGAGAAGAGAGGGGGGAGAGAGGGGCAAAAGGAGGCATCGGGTGGGTCCAAATCGAGGCAGGTTCTTTGAGGGGAGCTGAGGAATGGGAGCAAGAGGGCACTTTTCTAGTATATATATATAAATACTGTGGCAATAGCAACACTGTGGCAAAAACAGGAAGTACTTATAACTTTTTATCTGATGCAAAAGTTCTTTTCATCGCTGGCTCTATTTGCACAGTCAAATGAAATGTATTTTCAGCAGAATTATCATGTTGTTAAGGTTTGAAGGGCGTTAAGCCAAGAGGACCCCTATAGCTTACCTGCTAATCCCTTCCGCCTTTACCCATATTTTGGCTAATGATTGGTTGTTTGGATTGCAGGTAACCAGGTTCTACTCTACCTACTTTCATAATGAATGACGCACTCGGAGCAGTGCATTATTAGCAAAAAATTGGTTCAAGGATATTCCTGATGTAAAAATGGTTCCTAAGTGTGATGAACATGAGCCTTTCTATAAGCCTTTCAGGTTCTATCTTATCCCTGAATTTAAATACTTCAAATACGGTTTCAAAATACAAGCTGAGCTAATGAAGGAGAAATTACTTTCAAAGCTTATGGAAGATGTTTAAGTTATGGGCATTTGTCAAACCTGTTGAAGTCTTTACTGTCATGAAAATATTACTGTTCTAGAATCTGGTTTGGAACACTTGTTGGCTTAATGTGACTGATAGTCCATGTGGAGTTTGTAAACGGAAAAGGAATTTTGGAATGGGTTATTGTGCTGTATACACCTTATGTTTTGAAAGATCCAGCATGCGTTAAATGCTTAAGGAGTTTATAAACGGAAAAGGAATTTTGGAATGGTTTTTGTAGCAAGAAGTAACATAATGGCAATTTCTGGCTGTGTACTACACATATGGATCTGCTACATTTATGTAATTGCAAAATAGTCTAGATTGGCTTCAATAAATTATGAAAATTGCTATTTAGACTTTGTAAAATAAAGTTCTTTCTACATTTAAGTATAAATCAAACTACATGGCGCCTCTATAAGACTGTCCTCAATATAAAAAAATGGAACTGATAAGTCTGACCAGGCTGAGATATCTCGGTCTGTGTCAGATGTCTGGTACTGGTCTTAGAATCAGGCCCGGGCTTGTATATATATATATATATACTAGAAAAAGTGCCCAGCGTTGCTGGGCTTTTGTCGGGATTAAACTTAAAATTTAATATAAAAAAGGGTTGACGACATTGGGTATTATTGTATTCTTCATGCAATGGTTTCCTTGGTTTTCAGCTCAATCATGCCATTTTTAGATTGCATAAACGTTGCATTAGGAAGAAGTCATAGAATCATAATAGATCTATCACATAATTGCAAATTAGAGCATTACAATGCATGAAAACAACCGACAATTATTAATTGCAAAAATTCGCGCAATGGACAAGTTGAGGTTCTATGAGGTTTTGTTTATCATCATTGATGTTAATTAGAGTTCCATTTCATATTGTTTTGTATTATGGACGGTATAATACCTCGTTATGTTGTATTTTTGTATTGCGGTAGTACTATAGTTGATTATGTTGTAGAGGCTTTTTCATTGTTGAGCTTCGTGGATCTATTGATTTAGCATATGCAATCTCTCTCACATAGAATTTTAATATGTTGAAGTGCACATTGACCTAGAATATGTAGCATAATAACAGGGGGTTTTCTTTGTGTTTTTGTACGCTTTTCACAAAGGTTTTCCTAAGATTTCATGGCGTATTCGAATGGATGTACTAATGCGTACATCTAGAGTGCACCATTTCTTAGTCGTTGATTTAGCTTTTTTTTCAATAGTCCAACATCCAAGGGCTCACAACAAAAGCCCTCTTTTTATTTTAGGGGCTCACAACAAAAGCCCTCTTTTTATTTTAGGGGCTGAACATGCAAGGCTCGTGGATAGCATTTTAGGGCACGAAAGCCTTGTGTAAAAGCTTAGCAGCAGATGGCGATGTTAGGAGGTCCGTTGTTCTAAGAATAAGGCAACCTCATATAAAAGTGGGTTGGATATTTTGGGTGAAATAATTTGCAGCTCAAGAGAGAAGCTGTTCTTATCCATAATGGGTCAATAATTCCACAACGACCACGCTCAAATCGAGTTCATAAAACTTGTGAAGAAGAAGCCGGAGCTATGAAGAGGACTCCGAGGCTGCAGAAAAGGACTAGTCTCGAGCTAAAGTATAAAAGTAAGCTGATGGCCATCGATAGCCCTTCCCAATGTTTGACGTTGAGTTCCGGTCCTGTAGTTGGTTTAAAGCGTGGAAGAATCCAAGCACTTCCTACTCAGCTTGAATTGAAGAAGCAACGTCAAGGGTTTTTGGTTTAAGGTAGCCGCTTTTTTTTTACCTTGTTCATTCTTCTACTCCTTGTACAATGTAAACATCACTCTTGCAATTTGATGTCTAGAATCAAGTCTTTCCTGTGATTTCCATCAGCTTTATTAGATCTATCCCAGATCAACAGAAATTTTGATGTGAAAACGGGCATTGGCTTTAAGGTAGCCGCTTTTTACCTTGTTTATTCTTCTACTACCTTGTACACGAGACATTACTTTACTTGCAATGGGATCTGCACGAAGCGAAGCTTCCTCGGATGGAGATAATCGCAGAGGCAAGGTATGGTATATCTATTATGCATTTTCTTTGCTTTTGCACATGTATCACATCCAAAAATTTTCTCCTCGATATATCTCGGTCAAAATCAGGGCTCACATGCCGAACTGAAGAGGTATCCGGTCCCCGATGCGTAACCAACTGCTTTGCATACCAAGAATCCCCGAGCCCGCAATCTTCCCATGATTTACATTGCTTATCCAAAACATATTGTGATGATGTTAGCTAAAGATATTCTTTCCTTATAAAATGTGGTCCTTTTGGTTGCATTAACTGTGCCACTCTTCAAATAGCCGGACTTTCTAGGACTCTCCAGCTAAAGATAACAACATTATCAAAGATTCTATCTTAGGGCTACTAAACCGCCATAGAAATTAAGTGGGCAAGGTATGTGATCTCTATGTCCGAAGTTTGGCTTAAAGTTTAAGAAATCCTCATCTGGTGGGACAGATCTCCATGCATGCTATAGATTCAAACTAATTCTAATGACGAAAAGCTTTGTATTCAATGTGATGCCATATCTCCGGTGATTCCTTTGCCTTATTTTCCCTTTTCTTAGGAGATCGAAGCTTAAAATAGCTAGGCTTATACCAGTATTTTTTGTGCTTTTTGAGAGTTTTATTTGGCGCAGATCCTCTTGTTCAGATGTGCAGCTATGGCAACTGGGTACCATAGATTCCCAATCAAATCTACTCTGTGCCGTGCAACCTTAAAACTTTGCCAGTTATAACAACGTCATATATATCTATGAGCAGAGTGTGGCAATGGACATATTTGGCATCTTGTTGGATTTTCGGTAACAATTTCGGATGGTATTGCGATATGGCATCTGTTTCTGTTTTTTCTTTGATTCTTATTTTGGAGCAGTTCAAGATTAAACCAAAGGATTTGAAAAAGCAATACTTGTGATGTACTATATCATTCTAACAGTGCCATCTATAGTGTATGCCAAATAAGTTGGTTGTGCCAGTGAATATTAGTGGACATTTTGAACGCTCAAGATTTTTTACTCTTTATGGATGCAAGATTTAAGTAAACAGCTGATTTTGGACCTTGATCTTTGCACTGAAGAGATCTGCAAATAGGAGGTTTCATTTCTTCAATCGGTTGCACCATTGTACCCCTTGAAGACATTTAGAATTGCATGTCACGGTCTTGCTTGTCTGCTACAGAAATTCGAAAAGCCTATTGAAGTTGGTAAATGAATGGTGCATGAATGTGCAGTTTACAATAGTTTACATATTCTTGTATTGCAATATTGAGATTACAGATAATGAATATAATAAATATAATGACGACATAAAATGTACTCAATAGTTGTTTGCAATGGAAATAATTTATTTGTCTTGATGTTATTGTGCTTTTTAGTAATTAATATTTAGGCCTATTTAGGCCCATAAAGTTTATCTATGTTTGCTTTAGTTAGGGCCCGAAGGGCCCAAATTTTTTTTTTAATATAACAATCAACACACAACTACCATTAACATTATTAACACAAACCATTGCATTTAACACATTTAAATTAAAATCCCCCTTAAACCCCCTTTGGTTTGGGTGCATATTCACACGGGGGGTTACGTAGGGCGAAGAAAACATTCGTATGATATAAAGATGAAATGAATTTTTACGTCCACGGGAACCCAACGGAATGCCTATTGGAAGCAAAAAGTAATTCATAAACAATGTGTTCAATTTATTTGCCAACATAGTAGTCAACATCAAGTTAGATGGCTTGGCACATATAATGAATTGGTTAAGCTTCCTACTAAAGGCATAAAAGACCTTATGCAACAAGAGGCCTTAGGACATGAAAGGTCACAAACTTCATTTTCAAGGAATACGTCCGGAAAGCTGTTTCCGTGGATGTCTTTTAAAAATATTGAAATAAAACGTAAATGGAAGTCTTCAGAAAGATTTTGCCACCTTGGCCTGGTTGATTTAGATTAATATCAATAGTATAGTCAAGTGAGAGCTATGTGTATAGCAATCCTTTGCATACATTATAGTCTCTAAAATTATATATCCCTATACGATGTTTTTTCTATATTGCTGTGAAGATAAATGCTAAAGTATTAGGCACTCAAATCCTTTGGGGATCAGGTCTATTACCCTAGCTATATGAGTATACTTGCATTGGCCAAGATTATTACAGTGTATATTGGAAAAAAGGAACCATCAAGCTATGTTTCTAGCTTTTTTCCTGTAATAGAATGCTTACTACCTTTCTTGCCTATTACAATATCATTGATGCATGGTACGACTGGCATTGTTGCAAAAATATGTAAGTATAATCAACTGGTGCCAATGTTGTCAGCACAGACATCTTTGTAAACTTTGACGATGAGAAGGAGCCAAATTTTCAATGTAGAAGGTATGTTATCTATTAGGATGTTCAAAGTTACAATGCCCAATAGATGTATTTACTGTCTAACAAATGTGTTAAATTTGAGTCAAATCATTAGAACCCTAACAGAAACCACATTTGCATGTTGATCGTTGGAATCAGCAAGTTTAGACAAATTAACAATGTCAAAAACAAGTTTGTTTATCTTTTATAAGATGTAGAGAAGTAAACCGAATAGCAGATTGTGGATTCTGCGTTTGCACTGCTATGTTTTCCAATTTATTTATCTGTAGATGTATCGGGTTGCATACTATATTATACCAGGGTATCAAGAAAATCAAAGAATTTTAGCAATCCTGTATATGTAATAGTACAGAAATTACTTAATTTGATGGCTCTTTAGCAGACTACTTTGTCGTAGCAAATTTTGCACTCAGTTGTTAACGTTATCTTATACCTTATGATTGAACACCAAGCCAAGATCTTTATCTTTGATCCTCAAAGAATGGTCCGAACAAAATGATCAAACCTTTTCACACTTGGGAAGTAAGTATAGTGCTCACAAATCGCTGGTTCGAAAGTACACGGCATTGATGAGAATTTAAAAGTGGTAATTTTAGCTTCATGGGGGTAAACCTTTGCGTTTTGTTATTCTATCCACCATTGCCATATGGCGCCCTCGATAAATGTTAAAGGATTTGGCTTGTCCAATCGTTCCTTCTCGCCTTCAAATTAAGTTATTGTGATATGTCTCGTTCTTCTCGACCGCACCAAGGCACAAAGATGGATAATAAACAAATAGTGCGATTATAATAGTATTGTTAAGCTAATGATAAAATGGTACCTTGAATTCTTTTTTATGGAATCTCGTAAACTATTTGTTCGACTCTTTTTTAACTATCGAGGTTCTCGCATGAAGTTGTGTCAATACACTAACCGCATTACTCAATGTTATGGCTTTCTCGCTTTTGGTGGTCGTGCAGCCTGAGATAAATAGTATGAGAATAGTCTTTTATACAACTTGCTTGTATTTAACCTATCCTACACATTTTTCACATAATGCTTTGTTTCCAATCCCACATTTTTCACATAATGCCTTGTTTCAATCCCACCGCAAGATTCATCCCTAGATCATGCCCCGATCCAACAAGGTGTTGTAAGTTTTCCTTGATCATAGAATAATAATGAGGCTTCAATTACTATGGCAGTAAGTTTAAGTTAGCTTGAACTCCCATTTAAATTATTGAAAATTTTCTAAAAGGCCTTGTTGTTTGCCATGGGATAGCTGAAAAGAACTTGCTATCTATTATGGATTGGCTCAGACATTTGGCATCGCCTTATATATATCTATTGAAAGACTTAAGGGTTAGACACAAGGAACTCTAGAAATCTGAGTACAATTTCTAATTAGAGGCAGTGTTAAACTTGGATAGTACAAAACCATAGATGTAAGGGCTTTTAGTAGGATATTAAAGTCCTCATCACAAATTGATGCATATCCTCATGGCAATAAATATCCTCATGCATATCCCGCTCTTTATTATGTCTAGCTCAAGAAAATATATGGCATCATAAACTCCTACCTGCTACCATAGCCAGTAAGAATTCTTACTCACCGCATCTTGTGCACTTTGAGTTGGTGCTGTAAACCTAACACTTTTTTTCCATTGTTGTGATAGATCTTTGTAGAGCATGCACAACCATTCAAAGGGCTAGAGGACCAAAAAAAGTTTCCTGCCAAAAGTATTAAATCATAAGTGTGCATAACAAGTAAACATGGACATGCAAATGCTAGTGCTCACAAAGTTACTAACACCCGTACTTTAGTTATTCTTACCAAAAAAGGGAGACAAATCCAATATGCACAATCAAATGTGTCCTAAGTAACACAAAAAAGAAAAGGACACACCTAGTGTTTGTCCCTCTTTCGTGAGCGCATTATTATCCTTCATATATTTCTTCCTCAAACGTAAAAGAATCTTTTCAAATCCTTTAGCAAGGCGCATATAGAAACCATTGGGCATGGTGCATTTACGCAGCTTGGTCAGTCCTTTATTAATCACGTCTTTCATGAGGTTTTGAAAAAAAGTCCCCATCAACTGCTTAAGAAAACATAGTTAGAAAAAAGAACATCCTATCCAAAGAAAGCTCAAGACCAAATACATAAAGGACAAAATGTAAAAGTATGGAATCCTAAAGCGGGTAAGAGGCTTTTGGAATATCATTAAGGTCGAGGCATTACACTTAACCCCCAACGAATGCTCGGACCAATGCTTCTCTAATGGCCACCGATTTACTATGTGGGTTGTTAGAAAGTTCAACTAAATCAATGGCACAACCAACGGTGCCAACAAACCCGCACATAACCAACGATTTATCTTGTTATGTGGCGCCTCGAATCAATAAAGGTAAACTAACAAAAAAGGCTTGGTATATCTTATTCATAAAAGGAAGTTGAACAGGAAAATGTCCACACCGCTTGGTAGAGACATAGGTGTCACCAAATCTAGGGCCTTGCACAGCAAACCCAAAATCAGCAAATGACTTTGGACTAAAATTGTTGTCCGGAAAAGAATATTAGATAACTTGAGATCTCATATATAATGCATATACCAACAGCGACAAACTCATTTCTTTGGTTATGCAAGCATCCATGTACACCAAATTCTACCATACTAAATATGTTGAGAAGAATGGTTTCACTTGAAAGCATATTTAACTCTAGACTCATAAAGCAATTCAAGGCATTATACAATTCTGAACCATTTGTCATCATCAAGTACTTTGGATCTTGATTTTATTCCTCGAAGCGAAAGTATCTAACAATCACGAGGCATCTACAAGAACAACAAAAATCTACCAAGAGGCGAATTTCCTTGTATTCATTTTGCATCTATTTGCTTGAAGGCGGCAAGTGAAGCAATGTCATATTATGTCCATTCTGGTTAGCCAAATAGATGCATAATGAGTAAATGCAACAAAAGCTTCGGTGCCACTAAAAACTTAAATTGCTAAGTTGAGAGGGCAACAATAGAGGAGTATCAAGGTAAAACTAAGCTACGAGGGTTCAACACTTCATGCGGATATGCTAGACCTCTTCTTGCGCCCTAAGGCCACATTGATTCTTGTTTGCGGGGAAAGGGTTTCAAGTTCTTAAACAAGTGATCCTCAAGACTTTTATTTGGCATGGACTCATAAACAAGCGACATTTGCATCCCCCGCCATCCTCCTCAATACAATAACCCGGCAATTTGAGTAGATTAGGGTGATCTACAATATCAAGGACTTCACTTCAGCCAGACCATTCTTTGTGGCACCTGCAAAATTTGAGTTTATATAGAAATGTTAATTATGCAAAAATGAAAAGTGAAATGCCTTAATTATGCAAAAATGAAAAGTGAAATACTGCAGACTCTTTGGATCCAATTTCTTGGCGCAACTTCTATCTTTCCATCTCCACCATCTAATTTATTAACAACATATCCTTTATAAACACATCCAAAGCCTCCTTGTCCTAGGATTTGGGCTTCATTAAAATTCTTCATCATGAGACTTGACTCCTAAAGTGTAAAAGCGGAGATCGATAATATTATAGGCTATCTGGTCATTTTGTGCATTGGGTTAGCTACTCGGGAGGAGAATAAACATCAGGACTCTTTCTGTATGGGATTTACGAGCAAGTGGAATAATTTTAAACCAAAAACACCTTTTGGTTGTTCTTGTCACTTTCATAATGAGAAACAAGACTACCCATTTATGAACTGTTGTCACTGTTACGGCAATCTAATGCATTCTCGAGCCCAGGTGACTAAAAGTCAATCAAAAGCCTATACTAAAAGCGTGAAAGAAACCGGTTCCATATCCCAAAACTTGAAGCAAGGGATGATACAGAATTCGAAAAAAAGTGAAATTGCAAGCAAAGCGGAGGGATGCACAAGAAGAGGGAAAAAAAGCAGAATAAAAGGCGGGGAATCTGAATTGGAGGAAAGGGTAAAGAGGAAAAGAACTCTAAAATAGAGTTCACCACACGTAGCAAAAGAGAATTCGACATCCCAACTCATCACAAGAAAGCGAAAACTCAAGAAAACAAAGAGTAAATTCATACCTCAAACAAAAGCGATTGCTAAAATTGCGGCTTTCACCACGGTAAAAAATCAAACCCAAATCGGAAGAACCCGATGCAAGATCTTCTCTCTAATTGGCTTGAAATACAACCCTACCATGCACGGCACCAAATCGAAATACGACATGGCCTAATCGGTAATCACGGTCCTTAAGCGAGAGAGGTCTATCTCAGTTCTTGCATGCCCACTCTAGCGGAAGAAATATAGATATCTCAAAGGAATAAAACATGCAATAAACTCCTTTACGCATACTAAGCCCTAGCTTGACTCTGGACGAGAGGAAGGCTGAATTTTGAAAAAAAGCTCGCATGCAATCTCGGGATTCAAGCCCCTTTCGGAGTGATAAATTCGACGGTTGCGGTGCTTTCGAACCAACACTTTGTGTCACGGGTGACCTGGCGAGGTGGGCTCGGTGTAAGATCAGTGAGGAAGGACCTTGGAAACAGGGCCTGGGAGCAATTTTTTACATTTTTTTTTTTGCTCACCATCTCGGCTACCTTCCGCTTGGGAAGGAGCTGCATCGACGGCGCCTTCTGCGTGTCGGCCCTTGCCGTTTCATGAGGGGAAAAAAAAAACAGTTTCTATTCGAAAAAAAAAAACAGTTTCTATTCTGACGTGGAGATAATCAATTTTGAAAGCATCTCGACCGTCGGTTTAATTTAACGGCCGAGATGCTATGCACAGATTATCCCAAAACTCCTTTATTACTATATATAGATAGATAGATAGATAGATATTTTTTTTTAGAGAGAGAGAGAGAAAGAGAGTTTTTTATTCATTAATTATGGAAAAACAACAAAGAAATACAGCAAGGAACCATAGTGTCAATCCTCCTCCATAAAAGGAGAGAAGAGAGTAGCGAAAGGTAGAAGTCCAAAATGAAGAGGCCTAACAGGATAGCTTGATCCATCATCATACAATAAGTCCAATTTATGAAGAGGAAAAGGCTTTCCAAAATGGTCTTCCAAACTTGAAACTTGGTCTTCATAGGGTAGAAGTCAGCAGATAACCTCCTTATAATCTCCAGGCTTCCTCGAGTTCCTGCTAAATAGACCTATCCAAAATGAAGAAGCCCAGCTGGATAGCTTGATCCAGCATCATAAGGTAAATCCAAGTTATGAAGAAGAAACTTGAAACTTGGTCTTCAATCCTCCTCCATAAAAGAAGAGAAGAGAGTAACGAAAGGTAGAAGTCCAAAATAAAGAGGCCTAACTGGATAGCTTGATCCATCATCATACGATAAGTCCAATTTATGAAGAGGAAAGAACTTTGCAAAATGGTTTGAAACTTGGTCTTCATAGTATAGAAATCAACAGAAAACGCTCATCATAATCTCCAGGCGTCCTCGAGTTCTTGCTAAATAGACCTGATAAAGAACAAAAACCATTGAAAGAAATGAAGCAAGCAAGGGACTAAAATCAATGTTCAGGAATGAAGAAGAGATGGAATAGGACAGGAGGGGTGTAAAAGATAAGATGCCTTGAGGAAGAGGAAGGTGCAACTGAAGTGTCCAAGAAGCTTAGATCAGGAAAGTTCAGTTGTAGCTGAAAATCCCCAGCATCTTTGCTACATGTGTCAAACAAAACATTCTGGATCATTGGAAGCATACAGAATCATCATTGTGCCATAGGCATCTGCAAGCCCTTTGTTCACATAATATAGATCCCTTAATCTTTCAAACTATCTGTCTGTTAACCTGGAGTGTTGTCTTGCCAAGAAATGGAACAGGCAGAAGACATTATACATTTTACAACAAAAAGTTCTGGCCCACATCAATTCTTTTTGCCACTGAACCTCTGTATTCAGTTTGTCAGCTAAGTCCTTATCCATATCTTCCAATCTGTACTCAAGAGACTCTGTATCATTCTTGAAGAGGGAGGCCTCCCCGAGATGAAAATTCACTATTCAGTTTCCCCTTGTGTTTACATAAATCCAAGTATTCTATCAGCAAAGAAATCAGTGTTAGTACCAATAACATTAAGATTGGATTTATATAATTGAAAAGAACCTTCAAAGCTACCATACATATCCCATTTCCTGCCATACTTATCTCCAAGGTCACGTTTATGTGCAGTAGCCAACAACTCTAGGTCATATTGAATTGCAATTTAATCCACATAATAGAAAATTTGTTTTCCCCACATAACACCCTATTTTTTGATTTCCAAATATTCTAGAGGGCAAGAAAGGTAATACTATTTTTAAAAATATCCTCATTTTGAACATCTTAATAAGGAGTTATTATAAGGAAGATAAAACTTACTAGAAAACCAGGACCCGAAGCTATTGAGTTTAGGACAAAAGAAGATATGATCCATAGTCTCCAAATCATTATAATTCAAAGGACATAAGGGGGAGAGATTAGGCTTTCTCTTATTCAAGAAGACTAAACTCATGAGACTATGGTTGCCAATAATCCACATAAAGTAGTTGACTTTCTAAATATTTGAGAATAGCTTCAGGAAGTCTTCATTACGAATTCCCCATTTAGTGGCACCTTTGGCTGGATCAATTGAAGAATTGAGGAAGTTATAAATCCTTTTCACCTGATAAGCACATGTAGTGTGTATGATCTTGGACAATATTCTTCACATGCATAAAAATAATCTTATCAGTAGAAGTACCATCAACTAATCTTCTAAGAACAGTCCAAGATATCCATCTACCATTAATCCAGAGATCTCCCACAGTAGAGATATCTTTGCTGGTGCATTTCTTGTAGATTCTGGGGTGTTTGACCGCCAAACAATGAGAATGATGATTTTTGAAAAGAGGATTCCAAAGATAGACATATGATGATGCAAATCATCAATCTTGGAGTAGTTAAAGATCGAGTAAACCAAGTTCCAAGCTTTTATAAAATTCCTCATAATCGGAGAAAGTACTACTATCTGGATGGATGGGATTAAAAATGGAGTCAGGCAAGAAGTGCTCAATGGAAGGATGACCAGCTACATGGCTTTTACTCAGCCAATAGATGAAAAAAGATGACGTAGGAAGATTGGGGGATCTTAAGGATCTCCAAATAAATTTCCCTCCAAGAGCACAGGCTTGAAGATAAAGGTTTTTATAAGCCAGACCACCATTTTTCTTATTTTTAGTCACAGTCTTCCAATTAACAAGATGACTACCATCCCAAATAAAGTTCCTGATAATCTTCTCCATTTCATTATAGACAATCTTAAGAGCAACTATAGCAGAGGAATAATAGACATGAGAGCTGGCAAGAACTGAATTAGCAATGATACTCCTACCAGCAAGGCTCAAACGTCCTCTATATAGATTTAGCTTTTTTCTAATTTTCTCAATGATGGGAGACCAAAGACCTTTGATATTAGGATCAAGAGACAAAGGCATGCCTAACAACTTAGAAGCAGCATTAATTTTAATCACCTCAATTCCAGCAATAAAGTTAAGATCAGAATCCCCAATAATGACATTCTTCTGTAGATTTAAAAAGATCCCTGAGGCATCAGAAAATTGACCTAAAATATCAAGAAAGAAGGAGATATTATTATCATCTGCCTTTAGGAAGCAAAATGTATCATCAGCATATTGAAGGATAGAGAGACTTTTGTCACTGTTAGGTGAATTCAGACAATCAATATTTCCTTGATCCTTATGATAAACCATAGCTCTTGTCAAAAGCTCACCTGCAATTAGGAAAAGGTAGGGAGCTAAGGGGCAACCCTGCCTAACACCTCTTTGGAGAGGGAAGAAGCATGAGGGGGAGCCATTAATAAGAACAACAGAATTAGCCCTGGAGTTGAGACCCATTATGAGATTTCTAAGCTTAACTGGAAAGCCAAACTTAGTCATGGCAAAATCAAGAAAATCCCAAGAAAAGTGTCAAAGGCTCTTTTGAAATCCAATTTGAGAAGCACACAATTCTGACCACTCATTTTGTTCCAATGAAGACCTTCCATGGCACAGATGTAGTTGTCTAAAATGTATCTATTTGAGAGAAAAGCAAATTGATTCAGACTGATATGAGATTGAAGATAGGGCTTGAGTCTCAAAGCAATAATTTTAGCACAAATCTTATATGAAGCATTACAAAGAGATATAGGTCTCCAGTCAGAGAAATAGGATGGAAAATCCACTTTTGGAATTAGGGAAATAAGGCCACTAGAGATGGAAGTATGTAAATAATTAGTAGCCCAGAAACCATTGATAAATTTCATAAAGTCATCCTTCATGACCTCCCAGAAGTGAAGGTAAAAATCAGGAGGAAGACCATCTGGCCTAGGGGATTTGCCAGAGGTAAAGTTTCGAATAACCCTTAAGACCTTATCTGCAAGGGAATAGCCACAATATTATCATCCATAGAGAAATTGAGATCACCCATGCTATTGATAAGGAAAATAAGCCTGTCAGCATTGACCATAGAAGTGGTTGATTTAGGATGATAAGAAACAAATCTTTATACTTAGAATGGAAGAAAGAGGAGATTTGATCCATGGAGGAAATTGTAGAGTCACTATCATCTTGGAACTGAGTAATCGCATCGATCCGAGACATCGGATCGCCATTCTAGAATGGGACGAGCATGCATGTCATGCATGCATGCGGGCGGCGCATGCCCGTTTTGGGTTGGGAGTTCGCTATTTCAGGCACGTTTCTGCATCCACGTCTCATCGGCGCTTCCTCTTCTCTCGGTGATACCTTATTCTCTTTGAATTGTTTCGAGGGGGGGAGGGGCTTCTTCCACACTGTTTTAGCCAATTTGGCGTATCTTTCTTACTATCCTTTCTGGCCTTTGGCCTCGTCACGTATGACCTCGTCCTTGATCCTAGTTTGTAAGGAAGTTCTACGGTATCGGGCGCTTTGTTGGTTTCTTGCGAGTCCCATTCTAGAATCGCATCGATCGAGACATCGGATCGCCATTCTAGAATGGGACGAGCATGCATATCATCATGCATGCGGGCGGCGCATGCGGTTTTAGGTTGGGAGTTAGCTATTTGAGGGCGCGTACGCATCCACGTCTCATGGTAGCTTCCTCTTCTCTCGGATTACCTTATTCTCTTTGAACCCACCCTCCCCTTCTTTGTTTATTGTACAAGTTACATTTTATCATGTTTTTCCACCCATTTGGGTGATGTTTTTCCACCCATTGGGTGATGCTATTCTCTGGTATGTTTCTTTTGTTGTGTTGGTGATGTGCAGTGCACGGGTTGGCGAGAAATGACATAGTTTCGACCTCCATCGGGGTTTTTGGGGGCGATTCTATGCCTTACGTTTGTCTAAGCCCCTTAGAAGGGCTTATCACTAGGGTTTTCTCGAAAACCGAAAGGGTGGGTTTTTAATCCGGTGATAAGCTTTCGGCAATTACTATCAACCACTCATCTATTAGCATTGTATTTGTTTTGGGGTCCAAATGATATAATTGGATTTTCCCTTTATTTTTCGTGGGTAGTTCGCATGTGTGCGGCTACCCACTGTCCACCATTGTAGAAAATCTGCTGAGATGAATGAGAAGCCTATCTATGGGCGCTTTGTTGGTTTCTTGCGAGTCCCATTCTAGAATGCTCTTTTCTATAATTCTGTTTTTAGCAACTCTGAAGAAGAATTTGGAATTACCATGATCAAGATCTTTAATATAAATCTTACAGCAGATGGCAGCAGACTTGGCTTTAATTTCTTCAACGTTTTTAATAATTTTCTCCAACCTATCCTCTTCAAGATGCAGATTACCATTTAAAGGATCAGATTGAAGAGCAGATCTGATTGACTTCATTTGATGAGAAGCTCCCTATACACTGGAGAAGTGCAGTGCGAGTATTATATGAGAAGGTATTAGTCATGCTGTCTTTTCCATTTGATGGTCAATGTAAAGAGCAAGTGGAGAGTAATATTGGGGTCAAACAAGGGTGTCCACTTTCGCCCACACTTTTTGGTATTTTTATAGATGATTTAGAAAGATGGATATCCACTTATGGTGGAGGGGGGGATGAACTTGCAGGTTATGTGATTCGCATATTATTATATGCGAATGATATCGTCTTGGTGTCCAGAAGTAAAGAAGGTATGCAACAGCATTTAGATACATTAGGGAGCTTTTGTAATGCAATGGGTATGAAAGTGAACCTGGACAAGACTAAGATTGTGCTCTTTGGGACTAATCTGGATAAGAATTATTCATTTACATACAAGGGAGAGATGATAGAAATCACGGAAATCACGGACTCATATAAGTACTTGGGGCTTATTGTGGATAAACATTTCCGGTGGAATCGGACAGTGGAGCAAAGGGTTAATGGTGGAATAAAGGCGTTGTTTGCCATGCAAAAGCAGTGTCTAAAAGCTGATATTTGGAACTTTGGCTTAAAGCGGACACTATTTAAATCCTTAGTGCAGTCAGTGGTGTTATATGGCTGCGAAGTTTGGGGCCCTGGACTCTCCTTGGAGCTATGGCAAAAAATAGAAAGGGTGCAGAAAAAGTTTTTACACAGTGAGCTTGGGGTTAAAATGCAAACTCCATATGATATGTCCCTAGCAGAGTGCGGGATGATGCAATTAGAAGGGGAGGCTTTATGCAGATATTTAACATATCTGAGCAGAATAGGAAATTTGGATGAAGAGAGTTACCCAAGGCTAGCATTGAAAGCAACATTTGACAAAGGGTGGTATGAAGATGGGATAGTCTGGTTACAAAAATGGGGAATATTGATATAAGACTTGGCAAGAAATAAAAATAGAATTCGGGAATGGGTTCAGGAAAAAGTGCGGGAAAGAGTTTGGTATGCACCCGGTGTCAAAATGGCACATTATAGGAAGGAAATGAATCCTATGATGCTAGGAATGAGCTATCCTATTGTTTAAATCCGGTTTTTCCAGCAAGTCGAAAATTTTTTGGATTTTTTTTTCAGGCTGATTTCCCAAGGTTTCAAAGTTTTACCTAAGTTTTACCTGCCGAAAACAATTTCCGGCAATCCAAAAATCGTGTCCATTATTTTTGCTATGGTATGAAAATTGGCATTTTGGGTTAAGGGTAATCGTCCTCCACGGAGGGTTTGGCGGACTCTATGCTTCGCATGTAAGCCATGGAGGACCGGGGTTTTTTCAGTGGAATTTGTCTGGATACTGCCTTTGGTATATAGGTTTGATTTCTGGCAGAGATGATGGTGATAGCAGATAAGGAGCCGATTTGGAGATGGGCTCTCCACGATGCCCTATTTTCGCTTGGCCCATGTTTTGTGGTAATACAATAA
The DNA here is from genome assembly GCA_021234155.1 of Isoetes taiwanensis. Taxonomy (NCBI): domain Eukaryota; kingdom Viridiplantae; phylum Streptophyta; class Lycopodiopsida; order Isoetales; family Isoetaceae; genus Isoetes; species Isoetes taiwanensis. The sequence continues at coordinate 1,527,592 of JAJEKV010000055.1, read as the reverse complement.
AAATGGAGGGAGAAGCCGTGCTGGAATGGCTGGAGGTGAGCAGATAGAGTTTCTATTTTCTGTGAAGGATTAGCCTTCTTTCTCCAATTTTGATTTTGTTCTATGCTGGGCATGGCAAGATTTTTGTAAGTATATCTTCATGATCTTAGACTCCATTTTAATTTTTGCCAGGGGATGCATGTAGTCTGATTGTTTTTGCCATGTTTAGTGCAGAACTGATTGGCATCGATTTTGGTATAGCAAGTTATAATTGCAAGTTAAACTCCCATATTTTCAAGACAAACATGCAGTGCTACTTGGTATATTTAAGAGGTAAACATTTCTCCTGGCTACAATATATAGCATTAAGTCTGAGATGGGATTGACATGAAGAGAATATTTCTGTGTAATGTCTATTGAATGGTCTCATAGACATTCAATTGATGTAGGACACATCATTTATTACGGCAAGTTCTTGATATATGCACATGCATCTTCTAATACTTGAATCTCTTTGTTGTAAGTTACCCATTCAATGTTGGACACGTGAATTCATGCAAATCCAATTGAAGGAACATTTTAAATTGCTATGGGTCCTCTGCCCTGCTGCTGTGTCTATGCCTACATATGAAGTGGTTCAAAAACGGTTGCAGCATACCTTTTAGTAGTCTGATGGCAATAAATTTATGTATATTTTCTTAAAGCTAATCGTGATTGATGTTTTTGGGACTGTCATAGGGCAGTACGAGCTTCAGCTATCAAAACCAAGACAATTCAGAATCCAGTGACATCAGCAATGTCATTTTAACAGTGTTCTGCATATTCACCATCGAAGCTTTATGGGTAAGTCGCTTAACTTCACTTTCTTTGTTTGTTTCAACCTTCTTAACATGATTTCATTTGGACATACATATACTATTTCTGCGTCTAATTTCTCTATACATCTAGACCTAACAGGGGAAAATTACTATAAACTAGTCTAAACCAAGGCAGCCATATATTCCAGGATTCGAGATGGATTCAATTAAAGACATTCCACAGCAGCACACGTTACAAAGGAATACAAATTTAATGTCTCTTTCCATATTCTAGGTTTATTAGTTTTGTTCTTCATTTCTTCCACAAATGCTTAGAAAGGTGTGGACAGACTCAACCAAAAGCCTTTATACGTGCAGGACATTTATATGGATTCTCCATGATGAATGCTTTTTGAAAAGACAGTATATTTTATCTCTTAAACCTTACAATTTTGTTTCTCATTTGTTTCAGGCCACAGTTTCAGGATATTCAAGGCTTGCTCTGGATCATAACAATAATGCACAATAGGTATAGCTCTTAGTGTTTGGATATTATGGAGTTGCTGCAACAGTATTTTATTCTCATATATTTAAAAGGTAATTTATTGCACCCAGTTTTCCATTATTATTTACTTTGCTTATTTATCATTTCCTATCAGTCTTTGTCCCTGCAAGAAAGGATATTTCTAGAAATTGCTTAGAATATGGTACATTACAGCCTCATGCATTTATTCTTCTAGAATCACCAACAATTATCAATACATTGGTAACTTTATTTTTGCTTCGAACCATCTGTTCCAACTGTGTTGGTTCTGCAAGAGAAGAACTTGAATGCCCATGTCCTAGAGGTGGGATGTAGAGCCATTGGTTTAATTTTCTCTGTTTCATATTCTTAGAGGACTTTGCAGAGGAGAAATGTGCCATGACAGGAATCCCTTTGATGATGTTACTTGATGAAAATTTGCAATTCCTTTGAAAAATTTGTATGTTTTATCCTTGGACCTTACAATTTTGTTTCATTTAGTCCGCAGTTCGGGGACATTCAAGGCTTCTTTGGATCACAATAGCGATGCATCAAGGCTGGCTTTGGATTCTAACAGCCGATGCACACTAGGCATTATCTCTTAAAAATTTCTTTCTGATGTATTTTGTTCGGTATTTTCAGAAAGTAATTTATTGCACATTTTTTTTTCCATTATTATCACGCTTGCTTATTTACCATTTCTTATCGGACCTTTGTTTCTAGGACAAACAAATAATTCTAGAAATCGTTAGGATCACCAACAATTACCCGGCCTGCTTTATTAACTTCTTTTCTAAGCTGTGTTCCAACTCGTTCACGAACTTCAATGCCCATGTCCTTAAAGGTAAGTTCTTGAGCAGTTGGTTTAATCTTCCCTATTTCATATCGACCATAGCTCAACACATAACATAGCACCTTTGCTTGGTTTGGAGCCCTAATCAAGAAAAGACAATTCAAAGATTTAGTAGGTTCATTTACATGAATCTATTGATTCAATTTTAGGAGGCATTTCCTGCAGTTTATTTCTATGGATTCAATTCCCAGGGGCATTGATGGCAGAGGCCACGTGGTCATGCTATACTTTATGACTTCTATATCAGCAGCCATATTTTCTTTCTGCAGTAATCTATCCCAATTGTAGCAGCCAAAAAAACTATTAATCCAATGTGTAGTGCATGTAGAATTTGGTATCTCCCTACCTTATTATCAGTTTGAAACCAAAATATGAGAATGGGTGATACTAATTTATTTACGATGTGACAAATGTGTAGGAAAGCGAGAATGCACGCTTTTGTCACCATAGATATTTTCATTTACCTCATTGTTGCAAAATTTCAAGTACTTGAATGAAACAACTCCATTACGAATAAAAACCATCATATCCGGCTGCAAGGATCTGCGAGGCCCTAGCCACTTTCTCCATGTTCTTCATTCAAGCAAATTCCATGCTCCACCGGTGCCACTTTCTCCATGTTGTTCATTTCCACCCGTCATTTGAAGTATACTCTAGACAATAAATATTGAATACATCATTCTGAATTTCTTTCTTAATGAAGTAGCAGGTCGCCATATGAAGATGGAGCTTATACTCCAATGGCATCGTTTCGATGGAGCCATGGGCAACACGTGCATTCTTATTCTTATACTACTACTAAACTTTCCAATGAGCAACACAATGCATTAAGTATCCCAATCGTTTTGTCTTAACGTCCGCGCATATCATAATTCTTTGTGGATTTCTCATCAAGTTCAATCACCATTGTGCTTCATTATCTTCAATCAGGATAATATTCTGGGAAGGCATTCCAAGAAAAAGAAGCAAGGAGTTTCACAGATCTTTGAAATGAAGGGTTGAAGCCACTCATAGTGTATCAGGCACCATCACCAATTACACTGTTTGCAATTCCTCTTTTCAGATTATCTCCATTATTACTCGAATCCTATATCATGTGTCCATCAAAATTATTGAAGCTCGGGTCTGATTCCAGGAGCCAACCAATTTCGTTCACTATGTTTCTGTCATATGTCCTTCAAGTGCCAATTGCATGCTCTGGGGATCTTGATGCTCATTTGTAAAAATTTCAAAATCAACGATTCATGTCAACAATTCATGTCAACGAGCAATATTTGTAAGCTTGGAACTATTCTAAAGGCTGCAATAAATAGGACAGGTTCTTTCTAATTACATTTTTGATAGGAAGAGAGTATCATTTGAAGTGACACATTTGTATAATTGTGTTATGCACATTATCTAGGATGTAATTGTGTCTTGCCCAAAATGACTCCAAGTTTGCTACTCAACGTTATTTGCTTCCTTGCACCCGCTTCAGAAGATGCATTGGCCTCTACATTAAACATAAAATATCATGCAGAATACCATATTTATTTGCTCCATGAAGAACAGATCCATATCTTTTTCTTTTCTGCTATCTTCTTCTTCTTTGGCTTCTGAAATTTATGGCTAGATGATGTAAACGGATCTGGTGGGTTATTGGGAAAAAACAGGTGCCCTTCACAAATGACACTAGATGTAACAAGATTAATAGCTATGGTAACGCATTTGTAATTGCCCTTCACTTATGAAGCTAGACGTAGCAAAATTAAAAGCCATGATATAACAAATTAAAAGCCATGATAACAAAGGCATGATTGCAAGGAATCTATAGTAGATGAACATAGGGCATCTTCGGCAAAATGGATCATTGAGTAAGTAAGTAACATACCTTTGTTTCTGTTCTTATCTATAAATATTGTTTTCGTGCATGCTACACCTTCATTTTCGACCCACAGAGGTGACGTTAAGAACGATGACCAACAATTAAACAGCCACCCTATCAAATTGTACTAAAGCCCGGCAACGCCGGGCACCATAACTAGTTTAAATGAAAATATTTCCTTATCCAAGAGACATGCAATTTGCAGGATGCGACTCAGCGGGCACCACCTGGATGTAGAAGTGGGAAGATGGTTTAACATGGGCCGGAATCTGGGACTTGCGGGGGCATGCGGATCGCGATGAGGTAGAAAATGCTTGCAATAATAAGATGTCCAACTTACCAAGCCTTGAGAGATAAGTTTGGCATTAAAGTGTCTAATCTAGACCCGGTTTTTGATATACCGGCTACAATAGTAGGTAGCTTTTACTAAGCCCTGATAGAACTAAGGGAGGTAGCAATTAAACATGTTATTGAAACTAGTGGAGATGAGATAGAGGAGAGTGATGGCGAAATACTCGATGATGAGTTTTTGCCTGATGATGACATATTTGACTTTTGATGTATTAAGCTTATACTCGGTCTTATAGGCCTGATGGTCTGACAAGACGAAATAATACAATTCACTTCACTTCACTTCACTTCTTTCCATTCACCTTAGCTTGGTTCTTAGCTTTTGACCAACCTTTGATCCAATGCTTTGTAGCTTTGATGTTAGCATAAAAACCTTCCATTGAATTTCTAATTTGAACTCTTGGGAGATCCAAGTAGAACTTTTTGAATTCATCACAAAAAGAGGTTGAGCGAAGAAGAGAACAATTAAATTTAAAGGGAGTATTGGTAGATCTTGGGGCGTTAATGATAGCTGCAAAAATAAAAAACTGAGGCTAGTGATCCGAAATAGAGGTTGATTCATCACTCGAGACATAGCAGTCATCCCAAAAGGCACTATTAGGATTAGATAAGTAGAATCTGTCAAGGAACAAAAGACTCTATCCTGACCAAATCTCTTATTTGACCAGGTAAATTTGGCATTCGAAGAAGATACCAAGTGGAGACAATGATTAGAAAGAACGGAATCCCAATTGATCTCTCAGAGGAATTCATATTCAATTTGTTACCAAGCTTTTGATCCCAATTAGGAGTATTGTTGAAATCTCCACCAATTATCCAGTCAGAAGTATTTTGCAAAGAAATCCATCCTTGAATTTCAGCCCATAGAACACTTCTAGCAGCAGAACTAGTAGAAGCATAAATATTGATTAGCACAAAGGAGATATTATTTATCTCAAAAATGACAGCTTGCCACATTCTGCTAGGACTATTGTAAAGATATTTATGAGAGATAGATTTCCAAATAATGCAAAGGCCACCAGAGGTTCCATTTGCCTCGATCCAAATAGAGGAACTACGGAATAAATCAATCGGCGGATTAGCACTTTCAAAAGAAAGCAATCTAAATTCTTGAAGCATAATAATGTCAGCATTATAGATTTTTATCTGTGAGATCGCTCTTCTTCTTTTAAGGGCACCTTTAATAGCTCTAAGATTTCAGGAGAGAATTTTCATTAAGAATAGAATAGAATAGAATAGAATAGAATAGAATAGAATAGAATAGAATAGAATAGAATAGAATAGAATAGAATAGAATAGAATAGAATAGAATAGAATAGATTTTTTAGCGTCCACGAAAGGCTGGCCTATGGGACCCAAACAAAGAGAGAAGCGACAAAGCGTGTGCGGCGGGATTAAAAACCCGCTCGAAGGGTTTTGAGGGAAAAACCTTAGGTAATAAGTATCTTTATCTTTATACAATTGTATAGGATAGTTCAATACCGTCCGGGAGGATACAAGCGGTCAGGTGCATCCATAACCTCGGAGGTATGACCCCAACTAAACCAGCGGCCGCCCGTATTCAATAACTCATGCCTTGGTTGGCGGGCACTCATCGAACATCCACAGCTCGGATATAGGCAAAGCTTATTTGGGCAGATCACGGAGGCATGACATTCATCCTCAATGGCGCCACGGTGGCAACAACCCGACAAAGCCTTTGCTCACCGTGGTTCTGAGCCCTAGCGTCATGCAATGGGGATGTGCACCCATGCGAATGGAAGCTATAAGTCTGCGCTTCTTCATGGGCGGGTGGGTGTACAAATGCTGGTATGGGCCTCTCGCGAAACCTAGGATTGACTTCTTTGGCGATAGTGTGCCCAACAACATGCGTCGAGCATCGCATCCCGAGCTTGCGAAGAAGCGACATCTGATTGCGACTTAAGTGCCTTGTGATCTTTCTTTTGTCCGTATGCCGTTGTTTTACTTTTGCACACCCGTGTGAGAACCACTAAGCTTGCTTGTCCTTCCGATGGGGCTTTTCGAGGCGTTGGGGACCCATCGTATATTCAAAAAGGTTAGCAAGCGTGTATCACCATATGCGACCACCTATACGGAAGTAAATGATATTACCTCTACCCTCAACCTTTTTTATGAAGATATGAGAGGAGGGTTTAAGAAGATAGAGGTCACCATCCCAATTTTCTTTATCGGCAAAGAAGAATCGGGAATAGATGGCACATTCAAAATAACTTCATCATAAGAAAAGTCATGTCCTCCAGGGACAAACATAAATAAATTATTAACATTTAGCTCCTTATTAACCATAGTAGAGTTATCAATTGCTTTATTCATAATAGGATTGGGAGTGAAAACTTGCCTTGCAATAGGAAGACTCACATTTGCAATGTCCTTCAGCACATCACTATTACAGATTCTCTCTGGAGTATCCAAGACAAATTCACAATCCAATTCTGCTAACTCATCGGAGCTGTTACTGTCCTTTCTTATATGATCTATCTTTTGAGTTAAGCCTTCCTGTAGACTAGCCAACTGATTTATAAGATCACACTAAATACTATCCATACTGTGCCTGTGGGGTATGAAATCTATGGGAGAAGAGAGGTCGATTAAGTCATTGGTAAGGATTTTCCCATGGTCAAAGTTTAGAGGCTCAGAAAGAAGGTCAATTTGACAAGGAATATGCAAGGGCATAGGAGGGGCAGAAGGTTGAATTGCTGCTTCATTAACTGCAATGGAATCTGTTACCTTTTCAGAAATATTAGCAGAACATTAAAGGAATTAGAACAAACCAAATTATTAGAGTTCTCTTTAGCATGATCAGGTTCTCCATTCGAGTTGACCATGAAATTTGAATTTTCTATAGCATCTTCATTTGATATGCCAATAGCATTATCAACAACATTAATCTGGCTTATTCTTTGCTGTTTGGGGTGCGGGTTTAGGGAACTCACGCAAGGCGACAAAAAAAAACAGCAAAAAACAATGAGATCACAATAATGAGAACAACTTCTTTGATGTCAATGAAGATACATGAGCTCATATGTCGAGAGAAAAGCGAAGAAAGAGACAAGACTCAAACTCACATAAAAACTCATGTGCTAGCTCTACTCATATATATAGTACAATGGCCTTTGGCCCAATATAGACACTCGGACTGATTTCGGTGCCCGACTCACGGAAGGAAGCGATTCTTGAGGGAATCTTGGCGGTGCCTCTTGAAGTGCACGAAATCTTGGCCCGGCCTTCGGCGGTGGCGGGCCGTCCTTGTCTGGCGCGCCTCCTCTTGGCGCTTGACGTGGTCTTTGTCTGGCGTGGTGCGCTTGGTCTTCTATTTGGACCTTGGGACGTGACCCCGTGCACGGTTGTGGATCCTTAGCCTTGACTTGGTCCGTCCTTATGCATGAATAGTCCTGTACCGGGAGGCCTGGGACTAACACTCCCACCAAGCGACATTTTCAGTGAAGAAAAGGAGGAAGTGTTCCGGGGGGAAGCGGCCGGTTTGAAAGTGATCCTCCGGGGGAATGAGGGCGGCGCCATTATGGTAAGTACCATGAGGTCTGGCGTGTTTGAAGAGCATCAAAGTGTTGAGCCCAAAGGCGAGGATCACGCATCAATGAGGAATTTAGGGCAGCGCCATGTCTTCGGGGCAGCATGTGCTTCGGAAGAGCGGCGCGCACTCCATGAGAAGGCGGTGCGAGGCCCGAAACAGCAGTGGTAACATTCGGGTTCGCATTAAAGATGGGGGCTATTTGCCCGATTTAAGGAGCTTACGGGATGCATTTGAGGCAACCTGGCCCGACTTGGCCGGTGGCTGAAAAGTGCGGTGAGGTGGCGGCGTGCGAAAAGAAGGTATCAAGGCCATGAAGAGCATCAGCGGGCCGTTGCCAACCAGCTCATTAGCAATATAGATCAATTTTGGTGGTGTGTCAAGGTGGCACCATCCTCCCAATGGGGGCGTCGACAAAAGCGGGGATCCCCACAGGAGTCCGTCGAGAGATCTGGGCGAGTCCACCCGGCGTGGCCATCAAGACCTTAGCCGTCCAAAGGAAAGGCGCCATTGAAGAAAGAAACCGTGGTGGAGGGGGCCTAAGGAAGCATATGGGAGAGGAGCCATGCGGTGGGTGGGTTCTTCAACCATGTCCTAATTCGAACAAGATCACGATCAGAAACCACGACACCAATGGTCCCCACTCACGGGCCGGCCCGAGGGTATAGGCGGGAGGATTAATAGCGGCCGTTGGGATGGTCTTTACTTTCGAAGCCCGCATAATTGATTTAGCCTCCCAAGTGTTGCATATAAATTTGGGCAAACTTGAGATCCTCCGGGATCTTGCGAATTTCTCCGTATCGTTCCAATATTTCGACCTACATCGTTCAAAGCACGGGGTGATCATTATCTTGAAATACGGGTTGGTTGGCAATAACAACCAAGCGGCATGGGGTTGCCTCGAAAAACCACGATGGGCCTCATCTTGGAATTTATCATGTATATCAGCGGGGTAGAAGTCATGGAAAACATAAGCCATGGGCTGAACAACTCGGAAGATGACCAAATCGGGATCTTCCGGGGGAGTTGATCAAAGACTAAGAGGGCACAAAATAAACCCTTGTCTTCCACGAAAGATCAGGCCGGATCGTAGAAAATCCGCTAGCGGAGTAGTACATTGATGAACGGCCATTTGCGGCGTACCCACTTGAAGGAAAAGGTGCCGTCGGGCCACCACATAGTCGAGATAAGGCGGAAGGTGGAGAAGTCCACGGGGATGTTGGTAGCAATATCTATATATCCCTCCTGTTTATTTTGGGCTTCTAACCGGATTGAAGCGACTTCTTTGGGCCGAGGCCATTCCGCGGACCCGTTTATGAAGGCGTGCCATGTGAAGAGGATTGCCGAGTATGGAGTCGGCGTGGCAATCTACGCATCATCAATGATCTTGTTTCTTAGCCTCCGTAAGCTGATCTTGGAAGCCCCGAAAGTGCGGCGTGGAAAATTTGAACTTCTAAAGAGGCTATTTGAAGCGTCTGCCTAGCAGTAATATGTCATGGAGCTTGAGTGGTGTAAGTCAGCTCTGTATCTGGCGATGTCAAGCTTAGCAATATCTTTATCCTTGTCAACCAAGAGTCTCTCCTTGTGCGGTCTTGAGATCCTCCGCGGGCCTACTTGAGCCTTCGTGCTTTTCTTGAAAGTTTGTCCTCCAGTGTGAACTGTGTGTTGGCAGCGAAGGTCCCTTTGAGGCGCATCCGAGGCCTCCAAGGATGCGGCGAACCTATTCATGAGAACTTCACGGGATTCTTGGAACTTGAGCGGCCCGGCTTGAACATCCTCCTGGTATTAATCTGAAAGGCTGGCGAGGGATGTGGAGGTCACCGGGGGAACCCTATTGTAGCCGTGTTTGATCGAAGAGACATGGCGAAAGTGGGAGGGCGTGGCCACTTCTGTGGAAGAAGCGGTAACATCGTAGTATTTGTGTGGAACATTGTGGAGAATATGGTAATGAAGAGGCGACTGTTGGTGCAGGGGAAGTGAATGTAGAGATTATTTGGTGGTGGCATGAAATGGAAGGGGCGTAGGAGCGGGGGGAAGATAATGGCGGATGAGAGCTTGAAGAAGATGGCCACTTAACTAAAGGGCGGGAGGAGGGGGCAGCCCTAATGCGGTCTACTTCATGAAGGGCCGGTAGAACAAGCGGATGTGGCCAATCAATATGGTGAGTGGAAGCGGATGCATTTGTGATCACCATATTATAGAACGGCTTATTGATATGGGTGTTCTTGATAGAATACCCAAGCAATTTCCCCCACGAAACTTTCACGAAAGTGTAGGTGGGACTTTTGCAATATTGGTGGCGTGCATGTTTGCTTGATAAGAAGGGCCCGGGCGAGGTGACATCTATGTCTGTAAGGTGTTTGGGGTCGGGCTCGGGATGCGCTTTGAGGGGCCGGATCTACGTGAGATCCTTGAAGTCCGCGAGGGTAAATCACGAGGAAAAAGGCACTCTTGTCCGCGTAGGGATTTTTGCTTCTGAGAGGAAGAACAAGAAAAACTCAGATAAAACAGCAATTGCAATACACAATGAAACACACAAGACACTTGTGGGAACCGCGACGGCAATCCATTGATCAAAACAAAGTGTACAATGAAGGCTCAAAAGCGCTGTGGCGACCGGCATATGCGCTCTGTAGTGACACAAAGAACACTATGAACCCCTTCTTTTAGAAGGAGCAAAAATGCTACAATATATAGGAACACGGGTGGCCCTCACGAGGGCCTGAATCGATCCTCCTCGCTGACAAGCGTGCTCCACTACTTGGGCACTTTCGAGCAGGAATCAAAATTTTGTCGGCGGTAGGTGCTATGAGACAAGTAGTGGCCTTGTGGGTCCTACCTTTGGGTCTTCGCTTCTTGGAGGAGCTTTGACCCGGCAGGTGGCTCCTTATTGGATCCCTCTTCTTGACCCGGACTGCAGGTGGCGATGGGGCCTACCACCGCCCTCATGCGGCAAGTATAGACATGTGGTAATGCGCGGGGCCGCAGGGCACCCCCCTACCAAACTACACTTATTGGCTAGAAAGGGGCATGAATTCGAGGGGTGGGAATCCTCGTTCATCTTTTCGATCTTGAATATAGAGATGAGGAGGCACCGACTTACTTGTATTCGAGTGTTGTTAGTCTCTTTTCAGTTGCTTGAGTCACGGATGCCAAACATTGTTGCTCCTATGAAAGCCTTGAAATCATGTTCTCGGTGGCGTGGATCTCCGGATGGAAGATTTGTGATCTCCATGTATAAGACAAGGTCCAACCCGAACTTTCCGGCATTTGCATTGGGGTTACAAAAAATGGATGCAGCACTAGCGTTGCATACTACGGAGGTATGGTCATGAGTCTTTACCTGAGAATTACGCTTGCGAAATCACAGATGGATCAAGCTGAAGTTTTGGCCTTGGCAGGAAAGGTTACAAGACCGAAATTGCGTGCGAAGCAGTCTTCCACGAACGCATTGGGCATGTATATCCGGTTGTTGGTGTTGTCCAAAGTCTCATCCTCCGCCATTTGCGTCTGCGGATGGCGATGGGTCCCAACGTTTATCTGTACAATTGCAGGTGGGTGTCAATGCGCATGTTCTTTTACCATTTGCGGTAGTCAATTCTTGTCTCCATCTTTGGGGAATTGACCTTGTCGAGGTGGGCATCAAAGCTTTGCTAGTGTTTCGGTTGTTTGGGGGTTGGTGCGGTCATCACTGCATCATTCTTGGAATTCCAATAATATCTTCTCGGGTATTTGTTTGAGTTGTCTCCCATGCCTTGGAATGTACATGTCAACATCCTGCAGTCTGAGGGTCCCTCATGGGGAGGGCGTTAAATTTCAGCTCAAATGGTAGGCGTAAAGGAAGCATAATATTGTAAGATTTCATTGTACGAGTCAGTTCTTGTTGAGGTTGTATAGTGTCACGAAGGGCGTGCCAAGTTCAGCTAGCCATAGCTCCACTTCTTTACGTAAAAAGGCATGTATTAGGAGTAACGGTTCGCGAAATTTTTGTATCTTGGTACTTGTTCTTCTTGGTCAAAGAACCTGGCACGCTTTGTATCTCCTTTAAAAAAAGTTCTCGGTCGTTTATCGGATGAGCACGATGGCTGTAATGCCAGGTAGAAAGTAGAGTGCATGACATAAGCAGGGGGCTATGGTTAGGCGAAATGAAATGGTGAGATACGCAGCTTGTAGGATATCAAAATTGGCGAGAGCACAAAAGTGTGCCTCGATGATGAACTGAACATCAAAGGGGCCAATTTCGTTCGATGTATTTCTGGTCCGGGGGACTTGTGGTATCACCCTTGTTGCTCGGCCGAGGAATAAAGAAAAATGTTTTTCCTTGCTTGCACATAGTCATAGTAGCTGAAACCGGGGATAGTCGGGGAATAGCGAGAAGCAAAGGCGATAGGATTCGATACTTTTTCTTACGCGCCTCATCTGCATGCACCTTTCGACTATCGGGCGTATCTTTGTAATGCAATGATATCTTGTTGCTTTCGAGGCCCACGAATTGCGATTCAAGTGACTTTCGCGTGTCGACTTGTCCGGAGAAGTTGGGGAATCGAGGGAGGAGCTTGGAAGTAGGAATTGGCTTGCAAGTGCGTTTTAGTCACGGCTTATTTCAAGAGCATCTGCGGCTGATGTGTTCTGGTAGGCTGGTCTAACTTGCCTTGGAGATGCGATGTGAGCATCCTTGATACGCAGGTGGTTTAGAGAGTCGTGACCTTGGACTCAAGTATCAAGTTGGGCATCGCGAAGTGTCTTTGTTCTCGTTCAGTATTAGCATTATTAGAGTGACGATTGAGAATCTCAAAGAGAGCGACCTTGGACCAAGATCGTGAGAGAGTTCTGGCGGAGAAATAAAAACTTTAATGGCGGACGGTATTAAGCTGCTTTGGCGATTGTCAGAATATTAAAAAGAGAGTGAAAAGTTTGCGGGTACAAAAATATGGTGGGGAATGATTACGGAATATCGTAGAGGTGACTTTACATTATGAACATTTACTAGGGTTGGTATTAGCCTATAAATTGAAGTTAGGTTCGAGGAAGAACCAAAAATTCATGAAGATGGAGAACTACGATACTTGGTCCGGTGAGCTTCCTTGGCCCGGATTACATGCAAGATGGACGGCGTCGTCGTGGCGTCTATTAGGTCGCCCGGATCCCTATGGATCCTTGGTTGGAAACAGCGGCGTCAACCCGAGGAGATAAGCTTCGATGCGTAGGGGAGGTGATGTTTAGGCTGGAGTGATGCATTTGTGGGGCTTCTCATCCTCAGGGTGGGTGCCCCAGTAAAGAGTGATAGCGGCATGATAGGGGTTTTTCCCAATTTTTGTTTAGTTTAGGACTTTTCGGGTGAAAAATCCCACGTGAGAATGTAACCTTAGGGCAATTTTGTACATAATAGAAAAGTGTTTCTCATAGAATTTGTACAAGTGGTATCTTGTTGTAAATTTTGTTCTTGACTAAGGATCTTTGCGGCGGGGGTTTGAAATTTCTTGAGTGAAATCCATTGACTAATGTAGGAATGGGTGCCATCAATTCTTGTAATTGTAAAACTCGGGATGTGGTATCTGGAAATTTTGTATGGTCCGACCATCAGGCTTGAGTTTGCCGGGGATGTTGTTGATATCTCAGTGGTAAAAGAAGAACTAAATCGTAATTTGAAAAGTTTTGTTTTGATGTGTTTGTCATGCCATTGTTTTGTAGTTGTTTGCCTTGTTGAAGTCTAAGAAAAGCATCTCTTGAAGTTCATCAGTTGTTCAGTTGATAAGCTTCGTTCTTGCAAAAGTGGCGATGGATTATGTTACATTTGCTAACTGAAATTTGAGGTGAGGTAAAATGAACTCAAAAAGGCATAAAACCTCTGTAGGCCATACACCAAGTCGAAAGGTGTTTGACCAGTTGCTGCTTTGTATGTTGTATTGTAAGCCCATAAAACTGTAGGTAACTTATCTTGCCAATCTTTTCTTGTAGGATCTAAAATCTTCTTGGAATGTGGATAAGCACCTTGTTTGTGCTTTCAGCCAAAAGCCATTACCACGGGGATAGTAAAGGCGTGCTTTTTACGTGATGAATGTCTTGAGATAGTTAGTGAGTTGACAATAGTGTGATTGATGAAATGAACTCCACGATCACTAACTAATTCTAAGGGACATCAAATCGGCGTGATGATGTTCTTGTGAGAACCTTAATTGTACTAGCGTACGTGTTGTCGGTAAATTTTGCGGCTTGACCCATTTGGTTTACATGGTCCAGACTAGAATGTAGCGTGCTAGTGTTGGTGCGGGTGGGTCCATGGGACCAACAAAATCCATACCCCATTTGGCAAAGGCGTGGCTATTGGCGTGACGGCCGGGCGTCCGCGGGCGATGGGTCTACAAGCCTCGACAAACATCTGCGATGGTGTGTGTGTGTGAGCATCTTTGGCGTGGGCGATGTACCCGACCAGAGGAGGAGTTCGCTAGCATGTTGTCTCATTTGAAATGACCCTTTGCCGGTTCGCCGTGGGCTTGTTTGACTCGTCGAGGGACTTAAGTGAGGAAGAAGAACACATGCGATTCCGGAGACACATTGTCTTTGCCACATTTATAGAGATGGCGGCAACCATGCATTATAATCTCGTGCCAGCGAAGGGGTTGTTGTTTATCTGAAGTTGTCTTCTACGGAAGGCGTGGGGTCACTTGGCGGGGAGTGCTCGGTAAGGGAAAGCGTTGATAGTCGTGGTACCAATGGCATTGGCGGTGACGGGGAAACGGTTGAGCATCGGAAGGGCATATTGTGAACTCCTTAGAGGATCATCGTGTGTATCGCGTGAAAGAAGATAGTGAAGGGGGCGGTGTGTGGCGTCCGGCATGGAATAATTTCAAAAGGGCAAACTCTTGCAATATCAATATCCATCCGAGCAATTGGCCCGTGGGGTTTGGCTTATTGATTAAATATAGAAGAGCTTATTGATCCCACATAGCGAATTTGACTACCAAGAAGATAGTGTCGGCGTTGTACACAAAGATAAAGCCAGGGGCTTTATACCCTTTATGGCGAATAGTTAAGCTCGACGGGAGTTGGAGTTTTCTGGCTGCGTATCGAGGCTTGTCACGATTTGGTGCATACTCTTGAGCTAGAAACGACTCAATTCATAAAGCACGAAACATCAACATGGACATGGAATGGTTTGTCCCATTGAGGTGGTGGTACCTTACGGGGCTTACGTGAGCTTGACTTTTTGAGTTCTTTAAAAAGCGATGTACATCCGGATGTCCAAGTCCATGTGTATGGATTTCGGTCGGTTTGTGAATTGGATGTGATTGATTGCCAGATGCGGAATAAAAAGGTGGCATAAGTGACTTTGCCAAAGAAAGAGCGTGTGTCCTTGATGTTCCTTGGTGGATATGCTTTCACGGTAATACGACTGATTTTGGTTGGAGTCCAACAATACCGTGTCGACTCCGCGACATGTCAGTACACGGTGACCACGAAGGTGCACTTTAAGTTGAGGCTAATTCGATTCATCAGGCGTTGAAAAACTAGTTCAAGTTTTACCAAATGATTCCATAGGTGGTTAAATTGGAAAGTCATCACGAAAGACTTGCTTGGAAAGGATGAACTTGCATGTACTCTTGAAAAGCGACAAGCATAATGTCGTTGAAATGTGGATGGTGAGTTTGACAATCCAAAAGGAGCGACTTTGTAAGCAAAGGTACCCCATGGAGTAGTGAAGGTAGTCTTTAGTTGATCTTCTTCTCGAATGGATATTTGATTATATGGGGCTTACCGTCCATGAAGGGTACATCTGGTGGCTTTGCTACATCTTCCAACACTTGATGTCAGTGAAGGGGGAGGGGAAATGATCCCTTTCAGGTGGCAGTTGAGTTTTCTATAATCCCTAAACCTTGAATTTTCCATTATGTTTGGGGCAACAATAGGACTTACCCAAAATGCGAATGTTTGACCTGTAGATAAGTCAGCGTCAAAAGCTTGTCAGCCCCGACTTTAACCTTTTCCGCGGTAGTTTGGGTTAAGCGATGCTTTTATCGTTCTTTAGATGGGTTACAGCATGTCGGCAGTGAAGATAGAGTTGTCCCAATACGTCTTGATACCTGAGGGTCTTTTAGCTCCAAGCAAAGATGTGCTTGAAGCGTTTGAATAAGCGCAATGGCTTGCTCTGACGAATCTTTGGCGTGGTGCATGCCAATCGGATTAGTTGATTTGTGCAATATCAATTATGTATCTACTAGGGAGTTTGAATGTGTGGAATGACTTGATCATCACGAGCAGTGTGGGGCTCCTGCAGTACGACGAGGATGTTCATGTTGACCAATTTAGAAAAATAGTGGCGTGCCACTAGGAGTTAGTGTGGTGTCTTCTTGAGCAGGAGGGAATTTTGGGAGTCACCGTCTCCTCATGTGGAAGGAACAAATTGGCGTTGTTACAAGGTATCAAATAGGTCAACCAAGCGTTGCTATGCCTTTATCAATATCCATGTCTTCCCATGGTTGATTGTATTAGGTGGCCAGGTGAGTGGCAAACCCTTGGCTTATAGCGTAGGTGTTACCAAACTTATTCCCGAGTCCTTTGTCGATTGGCGTGATCTCTGATATTTCGGCCGTGGTCAGATCCATGTAATTAACGTGAACTTGCCATCTGTGATAACAAGTTGATATTGGCCCGGTGGTGAATGCTTTTAGCTTGTCAAAAGGTGCGTCTACTAACATTTCATAATCTCTAGGATCTTCTCCTGCTCTCAAACCACCCAAGATTCATAGTAAATTGTAGATCTCAATATTGAAGGTATTGGTTGTGCTTAACTCCTTGTGAGTAAAATGATATGGCCATTTGCAAGCTTGATGTCACCAAAAGGCGATATGGAGCTTTCCCACTTATATATGTGTGCAGTGGTGTTGATAATGGCGGCCCATTAACGAGGTATCTGAGTTTTGTAAAATGTGCTTTCGTAGTCTTTGGACATAGTTGTAGGATAGTAAATGATGAAATTTTGAGAGGAATTTTGATTTTATAAGTTCTTGTTGAAGTTGGGGAGATTGCGGGTAGTTGTAGTGGATCCGTGGTTGTTGCTCAACCAATAGATGTCGCTACATTGTTGAGAGTCGACTTGGCCGACAATGTTGAGTGAATTGTGTGGTGTTCTTGAATCTTCATTGGCATTAGGCAGGTCTTGGCTCCCGATCGTGTAGGTAGCATTGGCGGACTTTAGTGCCACCTTACACTTACGTTCGATAGAAGTTAAGCGGACTTTTGCAGTTTAGAGTTGGAACGTGAGACAAATCCAATATGCAATAACTCAAATGTGTCCTAAGTACACAAAAGAAAAGGACACACCTAGTGTTTCCACACATGTCCTTCGAGCGCATTAATATTATCCTTCATATATTTCTTCCTCAAACGTAAAAAGAATCTTTTTCATAAATCCTTTAGCATGTTATTAAGTAGAAACTATCATATGGTGCATTTACGAAGCTGGTCACTGTTAATACGCCTTCATGAGGTTTTCTTGGAAAAAAGTCCTATCAACCGCTTAAGAAAACACATAAGTTAGAAAAACATAGGAACATCCTATCCAAAAGAAAGCTCAAGACCAAATACATAAAGACAAAATGTAAAGTATGGAATCCTAAAACGTAAGAGGCTTTGAATATCATTAAGTGTCTGTAGATACACCCTAATCCCCAATCTAATGCCATAATTAAAGTTTTAACACCCTGATACTATTATGGGTTGAAAGTTAGAAAGTTCAACTAACCAATGGCATGTAAACTAACGGTGCTGGGACAATAACAACCTCGCATTACAACCAACGAGACATTTATGCCGCCAAAGTATGTGGTCGCCTTCAATCAATAAAAAGGTGTAAACTAACAAACAAAGCTTCGCATATCTATTCATAAAGCGAAAGTTGCTGAACAGAAAATGTCTACAATGTAGAGAGACATAGAAATCTAGGGCCTTGCCCCGGCAAAACCCAAAATCCCATGCCTTGGATCAAGTTGTCTGTAAGAATATTGGACATAACTTGAGATTCGTATATAATCAGATATACTAACAAATGATAAACTCATTTATCAAGGTGCAAGCATCCATGTATACACCAAATTCTACCATACTAAATATGTTGAGAAGAATGGTTTCACTCTAAAGCATATTTAACCTAGACTATAAGCAATTCCAAGGCATTATACAATTTCAACCGTACCGCCATCATCAAAGATCGATCTTGATTTATTCTCGCCAGAAAGCACTAAATAACACGAGGCATCTACAAGAACAACAAAATCTACCAAGAGGCGGAATTTCCCTTTTGTATCTATTTTGTATCTATTTGCTTGAAGACGGCAAGGAAGTAATGTCATATTATGTCCATTTCGGGTTAGCCAAATAGATGCATAATGAGTAAACGGGTAAAAGCTTCCAAAGGCCACAAAAAACTTAAATTGCTAAGTTGAGAGGGCAACAATGAGGGAGTATCAAGGTAAAACTAAGCTGTACCGAGGGTTCAACACTTCATGCATATGACTAGACTTGCCGCTACTTATAGCTACATTGACTTTTTTTTGCCAGAAAGAGGTTTCAAGTTCTTAAACAAGTGATCCTCAAGACTTTTTATTTGGCATGGACTCATAAACAAGCAAAAGATTTGCATCCCCGCCATCCTCCTCAATACAATAAATCTGCAATTTGAGTAGATTAGGGTGATCCACAATATCAAGGGACTTCACTTACCCATTCTTTGTGGCCCCCAAGAAATTTGAGTTTATATAGAAATGTTAATTATGCAAAAATGAAAAGTGAAATGCCTTAATTATGCAAAAAAAATGAAAAGTGAAATACCTGCGTACTTTTGGATCCACTTTCTCGACAAAGAATTTCTATCTTTCCATCTCCACCATCTAATTTATTATTAACAACATATCCTTTATAAACACACATCCAAAGCCTCCTTGTCCTAGGATTTGGGCTTCATTAAAATTTTCATCAGCCCGCAAGAGTGTAAACTGAGGATCAGTAATATTATAGGCTATCCGTCATTTTGTGCATTGGGTTCCCGCTAATGAGGGGGAGAAATAAACATCCTAGACTCTTTCCCTATGGGATTTCTCGGGAGAAAGTGAATAATTTTAAACCAAAAAACACCCCTTTGGTCGGTTGTTCTTGTCACTTTCTATAATGAGAAACAAGACTACCCATTTATGAACTCAAGGTCTGTTACGATAAACTATTCGCATTCTCGCTGCCCGCAGCTAAAAGTCAATCCAAAAGCTCATACTAAAACGCGAAAGAAACCGTTCCATATCCCAAAACTCTAGCCAAGCGATGATACGTAATTCGGAAGAGCTGAAATTGCCACAAACTGAGGGATGCACAAGAGGGAAAAAGCAGAATAAAAGATCTGAATCGAATTGAGGAAAGGGTAAGAGGAAAAGAACTCTAAAAAAGAGAGTTCACCGGTGGCAAAAAAAGAGAATCTCGACATCCCAACTCATAACAAGAAGTGAAAAACTCAAGAAAACAAATAATTCATACCAAACAAAGAGCGCTGGGAAAATTGCGCCTTTCACCACCTGGGTGAAAAATCAAACCTAAATCCGTAAGAACCCGATGCAAGATCTTCTCGCATTGGCCGTAAATACAACCCTACCATGCACCGCACCAAACTAAATACCTACATCAAATAGCCTAACTGGGATGATACAAAATTCTGGCAGAGGTGGTTCATCTCGTCGCTCTGTATGCCCACTTTAGCGGAAGAAATATAGATATCTCAAAGGAATAAAACATGCAATAACCTTTTTCAGATATCAAGCCCATCAAGGAAGCCTTCCGACCGAGAATCAATTTGAAAAGCTCGCATGTAATCTCGGGATTCCGCAACGCCCTTCGAAGTGATGTCCACATCAGTGCGCTGCTTTCAACCCGGGACCGGCCAATGCGGACCTCTACGTAGGTGGCTCAAGAAGATCCACGAAGGGACCTTTGGAAAATGTGGTCGCCGAGCAATTTTTCGGCCATTTTTGCTCACCATCTCGGCTACCCTTCCGCCGCTTGCTGAGCTGCATCGACGCAGCCTTCCGCCGTGAATCGCTTCGCCACAGACCGCTTCACAAGCGAGGGAAAAATGGGCTTCATTCAGCTTTATTCCGACGCGGTCGATATCTCACCGCCGGTTTAATTTAACGGCCGTAGATGCTATATATATATGCAGTACGGGATATCCCAAACCCTCATTACTATATGATAGATAGACAGATGATATTTTTTAGAGAGAGAGAGAAAGAGAGTTTTTATTCATTAATTATGGAAAACAACAAAGAAAATAAAAGAAGGAACCATATAGTGTCAATCCTCCTCCATAAAAGGAGAGAAAGAGTAGCTAAAGGTAGAAGTCCAAAATGAAGAGGCCTAACAGATAGCTTGATCCATCATCATCACAATAAGTCCAATTTATGAAGAGGGAAAAGGCTTTCCAAAATGGTCTTCCAAACTTGAAACTTGGTCTCATAGGGTAGAAGTCAGCAGATAACCTCCTTATAATCTCCAAAGCCTTCCCCGCTAAATAGACCTATCCAAATGAAGAAGCCCAGTCGGATAGCTTGGATCCAGCATCATAAGGTAAATCCAAGTTATAAGAAGAAACTTGAAACTTGGTCTTCAATCCCCATAAAAAAGAAGAGAAGAGAGTAACGAAGGTAGAAGTCCAAAATAAAGAGGCCTAATCGGATAGCTTTTGATCCATCATCATACTCTATAAGTCCAATTTATGAAGAGGAAAGAACTGCAAAAATGGTTTGAAACTTGGTCTTCATAGTAGCAGAAATCACCGTAAAACGCTTCATCATAATCCCTAAAGGCCCCTCGAAGTTCTTTGGCAATAGACCCGAGAAAGAATAAAACCATTGAAAGAAATGAAGCGTTTAAGGACTAAAATCAATGTTCGAATGGAATGAAGAGATGGAATAGGACAGGAGGGGTGTAAAAGATAAGATGCCTTGAGGAAGAGGAAGGTGCAAATCAAGTAACCAAGAAGCTTAGATCACCAGAAAGTTCTTGTAGCGAAAATCCCCAAATCTTTGCTACATGTGTCAAACAAAACATTCTCGGATCATTGAAGCATACTGTAATCATCACAGCCACAGGCATCCGCAAAGCCCTTTACCACATAATATAGATCCCTTAATCCTTCAAACTATCTGTCTGTTAACCCGAGGTTGTCTTGCCAAGAAATGGAACAAAGTGTAATACATTATACATTTTACAACAAAAAGTTCCTCGGCCCACATCACTCCTTTTGCCATCAACCTTCAGGATTCAGCTTGTCGTACTAAGTCCTTATCCATATCTTCCAATCTGTACTCAAGAGACTCTGTATCATTCTTGAAGAGGAGGCAAGGCCTCCGAGATGAAATTCACTATTCGCTTCCCCTTGTGTTTACATAAATCCAAGTATTCTATCGTTGAAAGAAATCGTTGTTAGTACCAATAACATTAAGATTGGATTTTATATAATTGAAAAGAACCTTCAAAGCTACCATACATATCCCATTTCCCGCCATACCTATCTCCAGGCTGCTTACGTTTTATGTGCAAACGAGCTAACAACTCTAGGTCATATTGAATTGCAATTTAATCCACATAATAGAAAAATTTGTTTTCCCCACATAACACCCTTCTATTTTTGATTTCCAAACATTCTAGAGGTAAGAAAGGTAATACTATTTTAAAAATATCCTCATTTTGAACATCTTAATAAGGAGTTATTATATAAGGAAGATAAAACTACTAGAAAAACCAGACCAAGCTACGAGAGTTTAGGACAAAAAGAAGATATGATCCATAGTTCCAAATCATTATAATTCAAAGGACATAAGGGGAGAGATTAGGCTTTCTTATTCAAGAAGACTAAACTCATGAGACTATGGTTACACAATAATCCACATAAAGTAGTTGACTTTCTAAATATTTGAGAATAGCTTCGGAAGTCTTCATTTAATTTCTACATTTAGTAAGCAACTTGGCGGATCAATTCAGAATTGAGGAAGTTATAAATCCTTTTCACCCGATAAGCACATGTAGTGTATGATCTTGGACAATATTCTTCTACATGCATAAAATAATCTTATCAAGTAGAGAAGCCACCATCAACCAATCTTCTAAGAATGTACCAAGATATCCATCTACTATTAATCCGCAGATCTCCCAACGAGAGATATCTTTGGTGCGGGTGCATTTCTTTAAAGATTCCGGGTGTTTGACCGCCAAACAATGAGAGAATGATGATTTTTGAAAAGAGGATTCCAAAGATAGACATATGATGATGCAAATCATCAATCTTGGAGTAAAGCAAAGATCGAGTAAAACTAAGTTCCAAGTTTTATAAAATTCCCTCATAACGGAGAGAAAGTACTACTATCCTGATGGATGGGATTAAAAATGGAGTCGTGCAAGAAGTGCTCAATGGAAGGATGACCAGCTACACATGGCTTTACTCAGCCAAAGATGAAAAAAAAAAAAAAAAAAGATGACGTGAGAAGATTGGGGATCTTATGATTCCAAATAAATTTCCCTCCAAGAGCAATGTGCTTGAAGATAAGGCTTTTTATGCCGCACTCACCATTTTTTCTTATTTTTAGTCACAGCTTCTTCCAATTAACAAGATGACTACCATCCCAAATAAAGTTCTGGGAGCAATCTCTCCATTTCATTATAGAAATCTTAAGAGCAACTATATAGCAGAGGAAATAATAGACATGAGAGCCGGCAAGAACCCAATTAGTAAATGATACCCTACTCAAAGAAGGCTCAAACGCCCTATATAGATTTACTTTTTTCACTTTTTCAATGATGGGAGACCAAAGACCTTTTGATATTAGGATCAAGAGACAAAGGCATGCCTTAAACAACTTAGAAGTAGCATTAATTTTAATCACCTTAATCCCAAAGAATAGCAGATCAATCCCCTAATAATGACATTCTTCAGGGGATTTAAAAAGATCCCCGAGGCACCGTGAAAATTGGACCTAAAATAAGAAAGAAGGAGATATTATTATCATCCGCCTTTTAGGGAAGCAAATAACAAAGATATTATTGAAGGATAGAGAGACTTTTGTCACCAAAGTAGGTGAATTCAGACAATCAATATTTCACCCCTGATCCATGATGTTCATAAACCTCAAAGTCCACCAAATTCAGGAAAGGTAGGAGCCAAGGGGCAACCCCCGCCCCAACACCCTTGGAGAGGGAGGCCAGCTACGAGGGGTTTCATTAATAAGAACAACAGAATTCAGTCTCGAGTTGAGACCCATTATGAGATTTCTAAGTTTAACCGGAAAGCCAAACTCTAGTCATGGCAAAATCAGAAAATCCAAGAAAAGTGTCAAAGGCTCTTTTGAAATCCAATTTGAGAAGCACACAATTTGACCACTCATTTTGTTCCAATGAAGACCTTCCATGGCGTGATGTAGTTGTCTAAAATGTATCTATTTGAGAGAAAAGCAAATTGATTCAGACCGATATGAGATTGAAGATAGGGCTTGAGTCTCAAAGCAATAATTTTAGCACAAATCTTATATGAAGCATTACTAAAAGAGATATAGGTCTCCATGGTAGAAATAGGATGGAAAAATCCACTTTTGGAATTAGGGAAATAAGGCCACTAGAGATGGAAGTATGTAAATAATTAGTAGCCCGTGAAAACCATTGATAAATTTCATAAAGTCATCCTTCATGACCCCCGAAGTGAAGGTAAAATCGAGGAAGACCATCTGGCCTAGGGGATTTGCCAGAGGTAAAGTTTCAATAACCCCAAGACCTTATCGCAAGGAATAGCCACAATATTATCATCCATAGAGAAATTGAGATCACCCATGCTATTGATAAGGAAAATAAGCTCACAAAGATTGACCATAGAAGTGGTTGATTTAGGATGATAAGAAACAAATCTTTATACTTTAGAATGGAAGAAAGAGGGAGATTTGATCCATGGAGGAAATTAGAGTCACTCATCATCTTGAACTGAGAATCGCGACATCCAGGATCGGACGATCGAATGGGAGCAGCATGCGTCATGCATACGCGCCATGCCCGCTTTGGGTTGGGAGTTCGCTATTTCGTGCACGCCGAGATCCACGCCCTCACCTGGCCAGCCTCTTCTGCAGCCTTATTCTTCTTTGAATTGTTTCTGCGCGGGAGGGCTTCTTCCCCGCCGGGTTTCCAGCCAATTTGGCGATCTTCTTGCTATCCTTATCGGCCTTTGGCCTCGCCCCCTGACTCGCCCTGATCTCGGTTTAGGCGTTCTCGCTGGGCGCGAGTTTTCGTCCCATTTCGCATCCGTGGACGCCATTCTGCATCCACATGTCTCATCGGCGCTTCGGGCGCATGCCTCTGGTCAGGAGTTACCTGCATTGATCCACGCCTTGAACCTACCCTCCCCTTCTTTGTTTATTGAACAAGTTCTTGTTTATCATGTTTTTATCATGTTTTTCCACCGCCGGTGATGTTTTTTTTCACCACTGGGTGATGCTATTCTCGTGCATGTTTCTCGCTTATTGTGTTTGGGGATGTGCGTACGTGCTGGCGAAGCCCGCATCCGCTTCCCGACCTCCATGCGTGGGTTTTGGGAGCGACTATGCTCCTTACGCTTGTCTAGTTCCTGCCGGTTGGGGTTTATTACTAGGGTTTTTCCTAAAACCCTAAAGGGTGGGGTTTTAATCCCGGTGATAGCTGCAGGTACATCAGCCACTCATCTATTAGCATTGCATTTGTTTTTGGGGTCCAAATGATATAATTGATTTTCCTTTATTTTTCGTGGTAGTTCGCATGTGTGCGGCTACCCACCGGCCCACCATTGTAGAAAATCACGAGATGAATGAGAAGCCTATCTATGGGCTTTGTTGGTTTCTTGCAGTCCCATTCTAGAATGTTTTCTATAATTCTGTTTTTTAGCAACTGAAGAAGAATTTGGAATTACCATGATCAAGATCTTTAATATAAATCTTACAGTTGCAAGCGCACTCTGGCTTTAATTTCTTCAACGCTTTTAATAATTTTCCAACCCATCCTCTCTTCAAGATGCAGCATTTACCATTTAAGCCGACCGATTGGAAGATATCCGATTGACCCCATTTTGATGAGAAGCTCCCATAACACCCGGAGAAGGCAAAGGCGAAGTATTATATGAGAAGGTATTAGTCATGTCAGTTTTTCCATTTGATGGTCAATGTAAAAAGAGCAAGTGGAGAGTAATATTAGTCAAACAAGGGTGTCCACTACCACACTTTTGGTATTTTTATAGATGATTTAGAAAGATGGATATCCACTCTATGGTGGAGGGGGATGAACTTGGTAAAACAGTGTGATTCGCGATATTATATGCTTAATGATATCGCCTTGGTGTCCGTAATAAAGAAGGTATGCAACAAAGATTTAGATACATTAGGAGCTTTTGTAATGCAATGGGTATGAAAGTGAACCCGACAAGACTAAGATTGTGCTCTTTGGGACTAACTGGATAAGAATTATTCATTTACATACAAGGGGAGAGATGATAGAAATCACGGAAATCATGACTCCCATATAAGTACTTGGGGCTTATCAGGATAAACATTTCCAAAGAATCCGACAGCGGAGCAAAGGGTTAATGGTGGAATAAAGGCGTTGTTTGCCATGCAAAAGCAAAGGTCTAAAAGTTGATATTTGAACTTTGGCTTAAAGCGGACACTATTTAAATCCTTAGTGCAACAAGTGGTGTTATATGGTCACAAGCAATAGGGGTCCCCGGACTCCCTTGAGCTATGGCAAAAAATAGAAAGGGTGCAAGTAAAAAAGTTTTTACACGCTGAGCTTGGGGTTAAAATGCAAACCCATATGATATGTCCCTAGCAGAGCGTGGATGATGCAATTAGAAGGGGAGGGTTTTATGCAGATATTTTAACATATCCGGAAAGCGTAATAGGAAATTTGATGAAGAGAGTTACCCAAGGCTAGCATTGAAAGCAACATTTGACAAAGGGTGGTATGAAGATGGGATAGTCCGTTACAAAATGGGGAATATTGATATAAGACTGGCAAGAAATAAAAATAGAATTGAACGGGTTCAGAAAAAGCGCGGAAAGAGTTTGGTATGCATCCCGCAGGTCAAAATGGCACATTATAGGGAAGGAAATGAATCCTATGATAGAAGGAATGAGCTATCCTATTGTTTAAAATCCGCTTTTCCAGCAAGCTCTAAAATTTTTGGATTTTTTTCAGGCCGATTTGCAAGGTTTCAAAGTTTTACCTAAGTTTTAATTCGGCCAAAAACAATTTCCTAGTAATCCAAAAATCGCGGTCCATTATTTTGCTATGGTATGAAAAATTGGCATTTGGGTTATGGGTAATCGCCCTCCACGAGGGTTCCATGGACTTGGCGTTTCGCATGTGCTTCATGGAGGACCGGGTTTTTCAAAGGGAATTTGTCCGATATCGCCTTTGGTATATAGGTTCGATTTCCGGGAGAGATGATGGTGATAGCGCGGTATAAGGAGCCGATTTGGAGATGGGCTCTAACGATGCCCTATTTTCGCTTTGGCTCCATGTTTTGTGGTAATACAATAAAAATGGAGGGAGAAGCCGCGGCCGGAATGGTCGGAGGTGAGCGATAGAGTTTCTATTTTCGTGGAAGGATTGGGGCCTTCTTTTCTCCATTTTGATTTTGTTCTATGCCGGCATGGCAAGATTTTTTGTAAGTATATCTTCATGATCTTAGACTCCATTTTAATTTTTTGCCGGGGATGGCATGTAGTCCGATTGTTTTTGCCATGTTTAGTGCGTAACTCCATTGGCATCGATTTTGGCATAGCAAAGTTATAATTGCAAAGTTAAACTCCATATTTTCAAGACAAACATGCAAGTGTTACTTGGTATATTTAAGAGGTAAACATTTTCTGGCTACAATATATATAGCATTAAGTCCGAGATGGGGATTGACATGAAGAGAATATTTCATGGTAATGTCCATTGAATGGTCTCATAGACATTCAATTGATGTAGGACACATCATTTATTACGGCAAGTTCTTGATATATGCACATGCATCTTCTAATACTCTTGAATCTTTTGTTGTAAGTTACCCATTCAATGTTGGACAATTGAATTCATGCAAAATCCAATTGAAGGAACATTTTAAATTGCTATGGGTCCTCGCCTCGCAACAGGTTCATGCCTACATATGTGTGGTTCAAAACGGTTGTAAAAGATACCTTTTAGTAGTCTGATGGCAATAAATTTATGTATATTTTCTTAAAGCTAATCGTGGGATTGATGTTTTTGGGACCGCCATAAGACGAAGCCAGCCTATCAAAACCAAGACAATTCGTAATCCAAAGGACAAGAATGTCATTTAACAAGTTGTTTCGTATATTCACCATCGGCTTTTATGGGTAAGTCGCTTAACTTCACTTTCTTTGTTTGTTTCAACCTTCTTAACATGATTTCATTTGGACATACATATACTATTTCTCGCTTAATTTCTATACA
Organism: Isoetes taiwanensis; assembly: GCA_021234155.1. NCBI lineage: Eukaryota > Viridiplantae > Streptophyta > Lycopodiopsida > Isoetales > Isoetaceae > Isoetes > Isoetes taiwanensis. The sequence continues at coordinate 1,500,169 of JAJEKV010000055.1, read as the reverse complement.
TCTAGACCTAACAGGGAAAAATTACTATAAACTAGTCTAAACCAAGGCAGCCATATATTCCAGATTCGAGATGGATTCAATTAAAGACATTCCACAAAAAGCACACGCTACAAAGGAATACAAATTTAATGTCTCTTTTCCATATTCTAGTTTATTAGTTTTGTTCTTCATTTCTTCCACAAATGCTTAGAAAGGTGTGGATTGCACTCAACCAAAAGCCTTTATAACGCAGATGACATTTATATGGATTCTCCATGATGAATGCTTTTGAAAAGACAAGATATTTTATCTCTAAACCTTTTACAATTTTGTTTCTCATTTGTTTCAAAAAGCCACGGCTGTGATATTCAAGGCTTGCTCTGGATCATAACAATAATGCACAATAGGTATAGCTCTTAGTGTTTGGATATTATGGAGTTGCTGCAACAGTATTTTATTCTCATATATTTAAAAGGTAATTTATTGCACCCAGTTTTCCATTATTATTTACTTTGCTTATTTATCATTCCCTAATGGCCTTTGTCCCCAAGAAAGGATATTTCTAGTAAAATTGCTTAGAATATGGTACACACAGCCTCATGCATTTATTCTTCTAGAATCACCAACAATTATCAATACATTGGTAACTTTATTTTTGCTTCGAACCATCTGTTCCAACTGTGTTGGTTCTGCAAGAGAAGAACTTGAATGCCCATGTCCTAGAGGTGGGATGTAGAGCCATTGGTTTAATTTTCTCTGTTTCATATTCTTAGAGGACTTTGCAGAGGAGAAATGTGCCATGACAGGAATCCCTTTGATGATGTTAACAGTAGAAAATTTGCAATTCCTTTGAAAAGGCTGTATGTTTTATCCCTTGGACCTTACAATTTTGTTTCATTTCAGGTCACAGTTTCAGGACATTCAAGGCTTGCTGGATCACAATAGCGATGCATCAAGGCTTGCTGGATTACAACAGCGATGCACACTAGGCATTATCTCTTAAGAGCTGCCGCCACATGATTTTGTTCCAAGATTTTCTAAAGTAATTTATTGCACCCATTTTTCCATTATTATTCTGGCCAGCTTTATTTACCATTTCTTATCGCATTAATCGCTTTCTAGGACAAACAAATAATTCTAGAAATCGTTAGGATCACCAACAATTGCCAGCACACTGTTAACTTCTTTTCTAACTGTGTTCCAACTACGTTGCGAACTTCAATGCCCATGTCCTTAAGGTAAGTTGCAGAACCGTTGGTTTAATCTTCCCTAGTTTATAACTAATTCATAGCTCAACACACTTAACATAGCACCTTTGCTTGGTTTGGAGCCCTAATCAAAGAAAGACAATTCAAAAGATTTAGTAGGTTCATTTACATGAATCTATTGATTCAATTTTCGGAGGCATTTCCTGCAGTTTATTTCTATGGATTCAATTCCCAGGGGCATTGATGGCAGAGGCCACGTGGTCATGCTATACTTTATGACTTCTATATCGCTCATATTTCTTTTCTCGCAGAATTCATCCCAATTGTAGCGTACAAAAAACTATTAATCCAATGTGTAGTGCATGTAGAATTTGGTATCTCCCTACCTTATTATCAGATTTGAAACCAAGAATATGAGAATGGGTGATACTAATTTATTTCTGATGTGACAAATGTGTAACAGAAAACAGAATGGCACGCTTTTGTCACCATAGATATTTTCATTTACCTCATTGTTGCAAAATTTCAAGTACTTGAATGAAACAACTCCATTACTTAATAAAACCATCATATCCCCAAGAAGGATCCCATGAGGCCCCAGCCACTTTCTCCATGTTCTTCATTCAAGCAAATTCCATGCTCCAATTGTAGCCACTTTCTCCATGTTGTTCATTTCCACCACGTCATTTGAAGTATACTCTAGACAATAAATATTGAATACATCATTCTGAATTTCTTTCTTAATGAAGTAGCAGGTCGCCATATGAAGATGGAGCTTATACTCCAATGGCATCGTTTCGATGGAGCCATGGGCAACACGTGCATTCTTATTCTTATACTACTACTAAACTTTCCAATGAGCAACACAATGCATTCGTATCCCAATCTCTGTTTGTCTTAACGTCACGTGCATATCATAATTGCTGTGGATTTCTCATCAAGTTCAATCACCATTGTGCTTCATTATCTTCAATCAGGATAATATTCTGGGAAGGCATTCCAAGAAAAAGAAGCAAGGAGTTTCACAGATCTTTGAAATGAAGGGTTGAAGCCACTCATAGTGTATCGTGCACCATCACCAATTACACTGGTTTTGCACCTTTTCAGATTATTCCATTATTACCGTAATCCTATATCATGTGTCCATCAAAATTATTGAAGCTCGGTCTCCGATCCTGTGAGCCAACCAACCGCTCACTATGTTTCTGTCATATGTCCTTCAAGTGCCAATTGCATGCTCTGGGGATCTTGATGCTCATTTGTAAAAATTTCAAAATCAACGATTCATGTCAACAATTCATGTCAACGAAAGCAATATTTGTAAGCTTGGAACTATTCTAAAGGCTGCAATAAATAGGACAGGTTCTTTCTAATTACATTTTTGATAGGAAGAGAGTATCATTTGAAGTGACACATTTGTATAATTGTGTTATGCACATTATCTAGGATGTAATTGTGTCTTGCCCAAAATGACTCCAAGTTTGCTACCAACGTTATTTGCTTCCTTGCACCCGGCTTTAAGATGCATTGGCCTCTACATTAAACATAAAATATCATGCGTATACCATATTTATTTGTTCCATGAAGAATGTGATCCATATCTTTTTTCTTTCATGCGCTATCTTCTTCTTTGGCTTCCCAAATTTATGGCTAGATGATGTAAACGATCCGTGGGTTATTGGGAAAAAACAGGTGCCCTTCACAAATGACACTAGATGTAACAAGATTAATAGCTATGGTAACGATTTTGTAATTGCCCTTCACTTATGAAGCTAGATTTAGCAAAATTAAAAGCCATGATATAACAAATTAAAAGCCATGATAACAAAGGCATGATTGCAAGGAATCTATAGTAGATGAACATAGGGCATCTTCGGGCAAAATGGATCATTGAGTAAGTAAGTAACATACCTTGTTTCGCTCTTATCTATAAATATTGTTTTCGCGGCATGCTACACCTTCATTTTCGACCTTACGAGGTGACGTTAAGAATCCATGACCAACAATTAAACAGCCAACCCTATCAAATTAAACTTTAGTAAACTGGCACCATAACTAGTTTAAATGAAAATATTTCCTTATCCAAGAGACATGCACTTGCAGGATGACTCAACGGCACCACCGGATGTAGAAGTGGGAAGATGGTTTAACATACAACGGAGTACCGGATTTCTGTGGCATGCGGATGATGAGGTAGAAGACTAAATCAAGAATAATAAGATGTCCAACTTACCAAGCCTTGAGAGATAAGTTTGGCATTAAAGTGTCTAATCTAGACCGCTTTTTGATATGCCAGCTACAATAGTAGGTAGCTTTTTACTAGAACTGATAGAACTAAGGGAGGTAGCAATTAAACATGTTATTGAAACTAGTGGAGATGAGATAGAGGAGTGATGGCTTAAACACTGGATGATGAGTTTTTGCCCGATGATGACATATTTGACTTTGATGTATTGGGTTTATACTCTGGTCTTATAGGCCCTCGATGGTCTGACAAGACGAAATAATACAATTCACTTCACTTCACTTCACTTCTTTCCATTCACCTTAGCTTGGTTCTTAGCTTTTGACCAACCTTTGATCCAATGCTTTGTAGCTTTGATGTTAGCATAAAAACCTTCCATTGAATTTCTAATTTGAACTCTTGGGAGATCCAAGTAGAACTTTTTGAATTCATCACAAAAAGAGGTTGAGCGAAGAAGAGAACAATTAAATTTAAAGGGAGTATTGGTAGATCTTGGGGCGTTAATGATAGCTGCAAAAATAAAAAACTGAGGCTAGTGATCCTAAATAGAGGTTGATTCATCACTGAGACATAAAAGCCATCCCAAAAAGGCACCACATATTAGGATTAGATAAGTAGAATCATAAGGAACAAAGACTCTATCCCCGACCAAATCTCTTTATTTGACAGGTAAATTTGGCATTCAAGAAGATACCAAGTGGAGACAATGATTAGAAAGAACGGAATCCCAATTGATCTCTCAGAGGAATTCATATTCAATTTGTTACCAAGCTTTTGATCCCAATTAGGAGTATTGTTGAAATCTCCACCAATTATCCAGTCAGAAGTATTTTGCAAAGAAATCCATCCTTGAATTTCAGCCCATAGAACACTTCTAGCAGCAGAACTAGTAGAAGCATAAATATTGATTAGCACAAAGGAGATATTATTTATCTCAAAAATGACAAATTTTGCTACATTCCTCGCTAGGACTATTGTAAAGATATTTATGAGAGATAGATTTCCAAATAATGCAAAGGCCACCAGAGGTTCCATTTGCCTCGATCCAAATAGAGGAACTACCAGAATAAATCCAATCAGCCAGATTAGCACTTTCAAAAGAAAGCAATCTAAATTCCCTTGAAGCATAATAATGTCGCAAGATTATAGATTTTATCCAGTGGAGATCGCTTCTTTTCTTTAAGGGCACCTTTAATAGCTCTAAGATTTCAGGAGAGAATTTTCATTAAGAATAGAATAGAATAGAATAGAATAGAATAGAATAGAATAGAATAGAATAGAATAGAATAGAATAGAATAGAATAGAATAGAATAGAATAGAATAGAATAGATTTTTAGGCCCACTTAAGACCTAGGGACCGCCTATGGGACCCAAACAAGAGAGAGAGAAGCCGTGACATCACAGTGATTAAAAACCCCGGCCTCCAAGGGTTTCGAGGGAAAACCTTAGCGCAATAAGTATGCCGGGCATGTCGTGCATAATTGTATAGGATAGTTCAATACCGTCCCGGAGATACAACTGAGTCCGCATCCATAACCTCCGGAGGTATGACCCTAACAAACCCATCGACACCGTATTCAATAACTCATGCAACGGTTGGCCGTGCACTCAAATCAACATACCGCTTTCTGACATAAAGTAAACGGCGATCCGAGGGCATGACATTCATCCCTCAATACTGGTGGCAACACCGACAAAGCCTTTGCTCTCGTGGTTCCCGAGCCCAACGCCATGTCCGAATGCGGAGGCTATGTGCACCCATGCCAATGGAAGCTATAAGTCCAAGGCTTCTTCATGGGCACCGGGTGTACAGCACCGGGTATGGGCCTCCTCATGAGCCTAGGATTGACTTGTCACCGACAGTGTGCCGCCTTAACATGCCGAGCAGCACCAGATCCCGCAGCTTGGAAGGAAAGCAAAGATCTAGGTACGCCTTTAAGTGCCTTTGTGATCTTCTTTTGTCCTTACATGTACGCATGACTGCTTGCCTCAGACACCCCGTGAGAACCACTAAGCTTTGCTTGTCCTTCCAAAGAAGCCAGTGCTAGGGGACCCATCGCCATGGCCAAAGCAAGGTTGGGCAAACGTGTATCACCCATAGCGACCACCTTCTGGAAGTAAATGATATTACCTCTACCCTCAACCTTTTTATCTGAAGTAACAGAGGAGGGTTTAAGAAGATAGAGGTCACCATCCCAATTTTCTTTATCAGCAAGAGAAGAATCAGGAATAGAGGACGGCACATTCAAAATAACTTCATCATAAGAAAAGTCATGTCCTCCAGGGACAAACATAAATAAATTATTAACATTTAGCTCCTTATTAACCATAGTAGAGTTATCAATTGCTTTATTCATAATAGGATTGGGAGTGAAAACTTGCCTTGCAATAGGAGAAGACTCCACATTTGCAATGTCCTTCAGCACATCACTATTACAGATTCTCTCTGGAGTATCCAAGACAAATTCACAATCCAATTCTGCTAACTCATCTGAGCTGTTACTGTCCTTTCTTATATGATCTATCTTTTGAGTTAAGCCTTCCTGTAGACTAGCCAACTGATTTATAAGATCACACTAAATACTATCCATACTGTGCCTGTGGGGTATGAAATCTATGGGAGAAGAGAGGTCGATTAAGTCATTGGTAAGGATTTTCCCATGGTCAAAGTTTAGAGGCTCAGAAAGAAGGTCAATTTGACAAGGAATATGCAAGGGCATAGGAGGGGCAGAAGGTTGAATTGCTGCTTCATTAACTGCAATGGAATCTGTTACCTTTTCAGAAATATTAGCAGAACATTAAAGGAATTAGAACAAACCAAATTATTAGAGTTCTCTTTAGCATGATCAGGTTCTCCATTCGAAAGGACCATGAAATTTGAATTTTCTATAGCATCTTCATTTGATATGCCAATAGCATTATCAACAACATTGTCCCTCGCTTATTGTCATTGCTTGGGGTCCGGGTTCGGGAAATCCCTCGCAAAGACAAAGAAAAAGAAACGTAAAGCAAAAAGAAAAACAATGAGATCACAATAATGAGAACAACTTTGATGTCAATGAAGATACATGAGCTCTAATCGAGAAAACCGAAGAGAGACAAGACTCAAACTCATAAAAACTCATGTGCTAGCTCTACTCATATATATAGTACAATGGCCTTTGGCCCAATATAGACACGACCGATTTCTGCGGCCGATTCCTCGGAAGGAAGCCCCGGATTTATGGGAATGCCGGGTGCCTCTTGAAGTGCCCGGAATCACTGACGCCGAAGGGCGGCGGACGGTCATTACTTGTCCGGAGCGCCCTCTTGACGCCAGGCGTGGGTCTTTGTCCGCTGGTGGGCTTTGGTCTTCAATGGACCTTGACGACCGGATCTGCCCGGTTGTGGATCCTAGCCTTGACTTGGTCCATTATATAGATGAATAGTCCCGGTACTGTGAGGCACAGACTAACACACCCCCACCAAACGGTACACCGTAGAGTGAAGAAAAGGAGGAAGTGTTTCCGTGGGCGGAAGCCAGCAGCTTGAAAGCATCCTCACTCTGAATGAGGATCTACCATTATGGTAATTGCCATGAGGTCCCGGGCGGTTTGAAGAGCATCAAGAGGTTGAGCCTAAGGGCGTGGATCTCGATCATGAGGGGAATTTAGAGCTGCCATGTCTTCTGTGGCAAAGATGTGCTCGGCTGAACCAACGGGCACTCCATGAGAAGGCGGGTCCGGAGGACCGGCGCACCGGAACCGCGCATTCGCTGCAAGAAAAAGATGGACGCCGCTTAATTTTAAGGAGCTTACCAGGATGCATTTGAGGGCGACGGTTTCAGCCTTGACGTGGAACTCATGGTCCGTGAGGGGCTGCGATTCTCCGCAAGAAGGTATCAAGGCCATGAAGAGCACGCAGAGCCGCTGCCAACCACGCCATTAGCAATATAGATCCACCTTTCAGTAGTGTCCAAGGTGGCACCATCCTCCCAATGGGAGCTGCCTCGACAAAACGGGATCCCACCGTGAGATCCGCCGAGATCGGGAGGCTGAGTCCACCCCATGGGCTATCCAAGACCTTCATTCAAAAGGGAAGACGCCATTCAAGAGAGAAACCGTGGGCTGGAGGGACGCCAAGGAAGCATATGGAGAGGGAGCCATGCCCGTGGCATGGGTTGCCGAGCCATGTCCCTGAATTCCCCGAACAAGATCCCCGATCAAGAGCACGACACCAATGGTCCCACTCAAGCGTAGAGCGAGTATAGACAGAGGATTAACCCAACTACCGCTGGGATGGTCTTGCTTTCCGTAAGGCCACGCACTGATTGTAGCCTCAAGCTGTTGCATATAAATTTGGGCAAACTTGAGATCCTCGATGCGCGAGATTTCTCCGTGATTCCCGCTCCAATGTTTCAGCCACATCCGCTCAAAAGCCGGGAGTGATCATTATCCTTGAAATACGGGGTTGGTTGGCAATAACAACCAAGCAGCATGGAGTTGCCCCTTAAAAACACGATGGGCCTCATCTTGGAATTTATCATGTATATCACCCGTAGAAGTCATGGAAAACATAAGCCATGGTCGAACAACTCGAAGATGACCAACCTGGATCTTCGAATCGAAAGTTGATCAAAGACTAAGAGGGCACAAAATAAACCCTTTGTCTTCCACGTAAAGATCCGCCAGATCCAGAGAAAAATCAAGACCCTGGGAGTGGTGCTGATGAACTCCGCCATTTGCCGCATCACTTCGTATGAAAAGGTGCCGCTGGCCACCACACAGTCGAGATAATCGGAAGGAGGAGAAGTCCACAGGATGTTGGTAGCAATATCTATATATCCCTCTCCCGCTTATTTTGGGCTTCTTCGGGCGATTGAACAAATGGTCGACGAGACTGCTCACGACCCGCTTTATGAGAGAGCGTACATGTGAAGAGGATTGCCTGTGAGTATGGAGTCGGCTGCGGCAATCTCCTCGCGATCATCAATGATCTTCGCTTTAGCCTCCGTAGTTTGATCTTGAGAGGCGAAGCCGAGAGGTCAGCCGCGGAAAGCCGAGCTTCTAAAGAGGCTATTTGAGGCCACACGCCAGAATGTCAGCGGGCTTGAGGGTGTAAGTCCGAAAGCTCAGATAGAAACAAGGTCAAGTTTAGCAATGTCTTTATCCTTGTCAACCAAGAGAGTCTCTCCCAGCGGTCTTTGAGATCCTCTCCGGCCCCAGAATGAGCCCCTCGTGCTTTTCTTTTGAAGTTTGTCCTCCGTGAGTGTGAACTTGTGTGTTGGCAAATTTCTTTGAAGGTCCCTTTGAATCGCATCCCAGGCCTCCAGGATGCTTTGAACCCCATTCATGAGAACTTCCCCGGGATTCTTGAACTTGAGAACGCTGTTCCTTGAACATCCCTACCGGGTATTGATACGTGGTCGGGCGAGGATGTGGAGGTGCAGGCCCGGCTAGGTAATGGGTGGTTTGTGATGTCCGAGAGACATGACGAAGTGGAGGGCGGGCTTTCGTGGAAGAAGAAACAAGAATACGCGAGTGTTTGTGTGGAACATTACCAGAGAATTATATTGAAGGGGCCCTCGCTAAGCCGAGGAAGTGAATGTAGAGATTGGCCGAGTGGGTGGCATGAGAAATGGAAGGGGACGAGGGAACAGGAAGATAATGGCGATGAGAGCTTGAAGATGGCCACCCACCCGAGGCTTCAAAGACAGAGGAGGGGCAGCCCCACGCGCCTACTTCATGAAGGAGGCCAGAGAACAATGATGGGCCAATCAATATGGTGAGTGGAGCGGATGGTCGTGATCACCATATTATAGAACGGCTTATTGATATGGGTGTTCTTGATAGAATACCTACAATTTGGCGCTACGTAAACTTTATTTAAAGTGTCGCGGGACTTTGCAATATTGGTGAGGCGATGCATGTTTGTTTTTGATAAGAAGGAGCTACGAACCCGAGTGACATCTATGTCCTCGTGAAGGTGTTTGGGGTCCGCCTCGATCGCTTCGAGGGATGATCTCGTGGGAGATCCTTGAAGTCCCAAGTGGTAAATCCCGAGGCACTCTTTGTCACGGGATTTTTTAACGTGAGGAAAGAACAAGAAAAACTCGTATAAAACAAAGAATTGCAATACACAATGAAACACACAAGACACTTGTGGAGAACACGGCAATCCATTGATCAAAAACAAGTGTACAATGAAGGCTCAAAAGATTTAATAACAAACAAGCACCAAAGATGTCCGCTTCAGTAGTGACACAAAGAACACTATGAACCCTTCTTTAGAAGGAGCAAAATGCTACAATATATAGGAACACGGAGTGGCCTACGGCCCTGGAATCTGATCCTCATCATGACAACGCCAAGCTCCACTACTTGGGCACTCGAACAGAATCGAGTCCGCTACCCGCAGTTAACAGACAAGTAGTGGCCCGCCGTGGGTCCTACCTTTGGGTCTTCTCGCTTGGAGGAGCTTTGACCCGCCGCGGGCGCCTTTGTGGATCCCTCTTCTTGGACACCGCGGGCTGGGGCCTCGCCTCATGCAGCAAGTATAGACCTGTGTCCGCCAGCAGCACGTGGCTAACACTCCCCCTACCAAACTACACTTATTGGCTAGAAAAGGGGCATGAATCTCGGGGTGGGAATCCTCGCTCATCTTTTCCGATCTTGAATATAGAGATGAGGGAGGCTCGGGCCCATCAGATTCATCGAAAGTGTTGTTCGCCCTTTTCCAGATTTGCTTGAGTCCCGATGCCAAACATTCGGGCCGCTCCTATGAGAAAGCCTTCGTAAATCATGTTCTCCAAAGGGCGTGGATCTCGATGGAAGATTTGTGATCTCCATGTATAAGACAAGGTCCAACCCGAACTTTCCAAAGATTTGCATTGGGGTTGCAAAATGGATCCGCACTTGGCGCTTCTCGATACTCGAGTATGGTCATGAGTGCCGCGTAATGCACTGGCTTGCCCAAATACGATGGATCAGCTGGAAGTTTTGGCCTTGGCAAGGAAGGTTACAAGACCAGAAATTGCATTCTCGGCAGCCTTCCACGAACACGATTGGGCATGTATATCCAGCTTGTTGGTGTTGTCCAAAGTCTCATCCTCACGCCATTTGCGTCAAGGGATGAAGCGTGGGTCCCAACGCTTGTCCGCCGTGAATTGCCGGGTGTCCAATCTGCATGTTCTTTGACCGCAGTAGTCCGTAATTTTGTCTCCATGCCGGGAATTGACCTTGATCGAGGTGGGCATCCAAAGCTTGCTAGTGTACTCGGTTGTTTGGGGGTTGGTGCCGGTCATCCCGCGACTGCTCTTGGAATTCCAATAATATCTTCTCGTAGTCTGTTTGTAATCGCCTCCCATGCACCGGAATGTACATGTGCCGCCACGTACGTGGTCCCACTCATCGTGGAGGACGCTCGCTTTCAGCCCGCAGGTGCGCATCGTGCAAGGAAGCATAATGTTGTAAGAACAACTGCGGTAAGGTCAAGTTCTTGTTCGAGTTGTATAGTGTCCAAGGAGCGCGGCTAAGTTCAGCAAAGCCATAGCTCCACTTCTTTCTCAAAGAGGCATGTATTCCGAGGTAACAAGCTTGCGAAATTTTGTATCTTGAGGTACTTGTTCTTCTTGGTCAAAAGAACTGCCGCTTTGTATCTCCTTTAAAGTTCTCGCGTTTATCCAGATGAGCCCGAGTAACATGTGCCGTAGAAGTCGCGGCATGACATAAGCCGTGGGGGCTATGGTTCTCAGAGCCTAAATGGTCGAGATCCGCAACCCGTAGGATATCAAAATTGACGAGCACAAAGTGTGCCTCGCTCGCGGACGTACATCAAGGGCCAATTTTCGCTCGATATCAGCCTACCGGGGACTTGTGGTATCACCCTTGTTGCTCACCGTAATAAAGAAAAATGTTTTTCCTGCTTGCACATAGTCATGGTAACCGGTGGTTTCGGATAGTCCAGGGAATAGCGTATGTGCCGATAGGTTTGTTCCGCTTTTTCTTCTGCATCATCCGCCGTCCCGGCTCGCCTATCTGAAAGCTTTATCTTGTAATCCGCAATGATATCTTGTTGCTCGGAGAGACCGGTCCGGCAGTTCCGCGGACTTTGCGCGGTGAGGTGTCCGACTTGTTCCGGAGAAGTTGGGAATCGAGGAGCTTGAAGTCGGAGTGGCTTTGCAAGTCCGCTTTGAGTGCGCCTATTTCAAGAGCATCTGCAGCGTGTGTTGCCGCGGAGCTGGTCTAACTTGCCTTGGAGAGATGCGATGTGAGCATCCTTATTCCGCAAAGGTGGTTTCAAAGTCGTGACCTTGGACTCAAGTATCGTTGGTCGCTTTGTTGTCGCTTTTGTTTGGTTTGAGGGTGTCGTTCTCTTGGGAGGTCACGAGTAGCATTATTCGTGACGATTGAGAATCTCAAGAGTTCAAGATCAAGATTTGGAGAGTTTGTTTGAGGGAATAAAAACTTGAATTCCTGGACGGGAATTAATCAAAGGGTTTGTCATGGATCATGAATTGAAAAAGAGGAGTCTAATATTAAAAAAAAGTTTGCGTACAAAATATCTGGGGAATGATTATGAATATCCGGTGGAGGTGACCTTTCGTGAACAAACCGCTAGGGGGTTGGTATTGGCCATAAATTGGAAGTTGGGTGATGATCCAGAAGAACCAAAATTCATGAAGATGGAGAACTCGATAAAGGTCCGGGTGTGAGCTTCCGCGACCGATTACATGCAAGATGGACGACGCCGACCGCGGGCGCTCAGGGAATCGCCGGATCCCTATGGATCCTTGGTTGAGGAGGCACCGCCGCCAACCCGGAGATAAACCTCGACGCCCGAGGTGATCGCTCACCGGAGTGGTCGCACTGTGGGCTTCCGTGATCCTCCGAAAGTGGAGTGCCCCCTGCAGTAAAGGGCGAAAGTAGCAAAGCATGATAGGGTTTTCCCAATTTTGTTTAGTTTAGGACTTTTTCGGAAAAAATCCCACAAATAATTGTAGCCTTCGGGCAATTTTGTACATAATAGAAAAGTGTTTCTCATAAATTTGTACAAGTGGTATCTTGTTGTAAATTTTGTTCTTGAGCTAAGGATGCCGCAATAGGGTTTGAAATTTCTTGAGTCGAAATCCATTGACTAATGTAGGAAATGGAGTGCCATCCAATTTTGTAATTGTAAAACTCCGTGATGTGGTATCTCGAAATTTTGTATGGTCCCAGCCATCCGAGCTTGAGTTTGCCGTGATGTTGTTGATATCTCGAAATCGAAGAAGAACTAAGTCAGCCAATTTGAAAAGTTTTGTTTTTGATGTGTTTGTCATGCCATTGTTTTTGTAGTTGTTTGCCTTGTTGAAGTCTAAGAAAAGCATCTCTTCGGGTTCATCCAGCTTGTTCCAGCTTGATAAAACTCGCTTTTGCAAAGTCGCTGATGGATTATGTTCTGCTGTTAACCGAAATTTGAGTGAGGGTAAAATGAACTCAAAAGGCATAAGAGCCTCTTGGCCATACACAAGTCGAAAAGGTGTTTGACCGCTTGTTACTTTGTATGTTGTATTGTAAGCCCATAAAACCAGAGGGTAACTTATCTTGCCAATCTTTTCTTGTAGGATCACAAATCTTCTTCGTAATGTGGATAAGCACCTTGTTTGTGCTTTCAGCCAAGCCATTACCACGGGATAGTAAGGCGGCTTTTCCGCGCGGATGAATGTGCGATAGTTAGTGAGTTCAGCAATAGTGTGATTGATGAAATGAACTCCACCATCACTAACTAATTCTAAGGGACATCCAAATCGCGGATGATGTTCTTGTAGAGAACCTTAGTCGCATTTACTAGCAACCGTGTTGTCGTAGAGCACACGCTTCAGCCCATTTGGTTGCATAGTCCGGTGAAGACTAGAATGTAGCGTGCCCTAGTGTTGATTGCGTGTGGGTCCATGGGACCAACAAAATCCATACCCCATTTGGCAAAGGGGAGAGGCGCGGGCTATTGGGCTGAGCGCGTGAGCCGCCACGGGTCGCGGGTCTACCAAGCCTCTCGACAAACATCACACGGCGGTGTATTTGTGAGCATCTTTGAAAAGGTAATAAGAATACCCAAAGAAGGAGGAGTTTCCTTTGTCGTGTTGTTCCGCTGAAATGACCAATCGCCAAGTCCTTCGTGGGCTTGTTTGACTAGATCGTGGACTTCGCGGAGGAAGAACACATCGCCGGAGCACATTGTCTTTGCCACATTTATAGAGATGGCCAGCAACCATCGTGATAACTCGCACTTCGCTAAGGAATTGTTGTTTATGCGTAAGTTGTCTTTTCCGAGAGAGCATGGGTCACTTGACGGAGTGCTCCGCGAGGAGAAAGCGCTGATAGTCGCGGGTACCAATGAGGCTGGCAAAGGACCGTGAACGCTTGAGCATCCGAAGGGCATCGCGGAACTCCTTCCGAGGGATCATCCCGGTGTATGCGCGGAAAGATAGTCGGGGACCGCAGGTGAGCTGGCCCCGCTTGTGAATAATTTCAAAAAGGGCAAACTCTTGCAATATCAATATCCATCGAGCAATTCGCCCGTGGGGTTTGGCTTATTGATTAAATATAGAAGAGCTTGATGATCCACATAAAAGCTTAATTTGACTACCAAGAAGATAGTGTCGAAAAGCGCTGTACACAAAAGATAAGGCCAAGGGCTTCCCTTCCGCGGGTCGAATAGTTGCGCCGCCAGATTGAGTTTTCTCACGGGCGATCCGATGGGCTTGTCCCGATTTGGTGCATACTCTTGAGCTAGAACAGCCCAATCGCAAAGCCCCAAAACATCAACATGGACATGGAATGGTTTGTCCCATTGAGGTGGTACTAGCACGGGGCTTCGCGGAGCTTGACTTTGAGTTCTTTAAAAGCTTGATTTGCATCGATGTCCAAGTCCATGTGTATGGATTTCCACGGGCTTTGTGAATTGGATCGGCAGCCGGTGCCAATTTCGGAATAAAGGTGGCATAGAAGTTGACTTTGCCAAGAAAGGAACGCGGTGTCCTTGATGTTCGCAGGTGGATATGCTCGATGACACAGCCTGATTTTGGTTGGGTCCGTTGTAATGCCGCGGTCGACTCACCGACATGTCCCGTATACACCCGAGGTGACAAAGAAGGTGCACTTTTCCGGATTGAGGCTAATTCCAGATTCATCACAGCCGTTGAAAAACTAGTTCAAGTTTTACCAAATGGTCCATAACGGGTGTAAGTGGAGAAGTCATCCCGAAAGACTTGCAGTAAAGGGATGAACTTGCATGTACTCTTGAAAACAAAGAAGCATAATGCGTTGAAATGTGGATGGTGAGTTTGACAATCCAAAAGGAACGACTTTGTAAGCAAAGGTACCCCCATGGAGTAGTGAAGGTAGTCTTTAGTTGATCTTCTTCTCGAATGGATATTTGATTATAAACCGAGAAGCCGCCCATGAAGGAGTACATCTCGTGGGCTCGCTACATCTTCCAACACTTGATCCGGTGAAGGGGAGAGGGAAATGATCCCTTTCCGCGGGTTTGATTGAGTTTTCTATAATCCACACAAACGCCAATTTTTCCATTATGTTTGAGGGCAATAACAATAGGACTTACCCATTCTCAATGTTTGACCTCATAGATAAGTCCAGCAATTCAAAAGTTGTCAATTTCGGCTTTAACCTTTTCACGGTAGTTTGGGTTAAGCCGGATCGCCGCTGCTAGATGGGTCTAGCATCCGGCTTGGTGGGAATCGAGAGTTGTCCCAATTTTTCTTGATACCCGGAGGTCTTTGTAGCTCCAAGCAAAGATGTGCTTGAAACGCTTGAATAGCGCAGAATGGCTTGCTCCCTGAACGTCGGGGCGTGAGGTCGCATGCCAATCGGATTGGTTGATTTGTTCCAATATCAATTATGTCTACCGCAGGAGTTTGAATGTGTGGAATGACTTGATCATCCCGAACAAAGGTGGGCTGGCTCACGAGCACACGTGATGTTCATGTTGACCAATTTTGAAAAATAGTGGCGTGCCACTAGGAGTTGGTGTGGTGTCTTTGAACCTGAGGAGGAGCCGGGGTACCGCCTCCTCATGTGGAACCAATGTGACGTTGTTACAAGGTATCAAATAGGGGTCAACCAGCTGCTATGCCTTTATCAATATCCATGTCTTCCCATGGTTGATTGTATTCGGGTAAGCCGCGGAGTGGCAAACCCTTGGTTTGTAACCGATAGGTGTTGCAAACTTGTTCAGAGTCACCGTCTCGATTCAACAGGATCTACGTAAAATGATCCGCCCGTGGTCGATCCATCGCGGGCGTGAGCTTGCCATCCGTGATAACAAGTTGATCTGTGGCCCAAGAGTGAATGCTTTTAGCTTGTCTCAAAAAGGGTCGTCCTACTAACATTTCATAATCTCCGGATCTTCTCCTCGCTCTCCAAACACCGAATTCCATGGTAAATTGTAGATCTCCAATATTGACCGGTATTGGTTGTGTAACTCCTTGTGGTCGCGTGATATGGCCATTTGCAAGCTTGATGTCATAAGGCAGTATGGAGCCCCTTTATGCCCAATTGTCGCCCGGAGATTATCTCGTAATAAGATTGATTGGCCGCCACCATCGATCCAACATGGTGAACAGTTTTTGGCCCACGCGGTGCATGCACCGTGGGTGTTGATGTGGCGATCGCATTAATGTGTAATACTGTGTTTTGTAAAATGTGCTCAGAGGCGGACATAGTTGTAGGATAGTCGTAAGGTCGAGAGGAATTTTGATTTTAGCAAGTTCTTGTTGAAGTTCGTGAGGGATTGCGTGTAGTTGTGGTGGATCCGCGGGTTGTTGTTGCTCAGCAATAGATGTCGCTACATTGTTGAGGAGGTCGACTTCAGCAAAGAATGTTGAGTGGTGGTGTTGCAGATGTCGTGGCATTCGTGGTCTTGGCCCCGATCGCGGTGGTAGCATTGACAGACTTGAGTGCCTTACCTTCCGCGACGCTCGATGAGTTGAAGCGCACTTTTGCTAAGTTTAGGTTGAACATGAGGAAGTAGTTGATCCGCATTGGGTGCAAAATGAACAGATTTGGTTGATGGCTCACCGGTACGTAATCGGCTGCAAAAACTTGGTGCACGGGTGCTTATGGCGTGGGGAATGAGGGAGAACCTCAATCCAGTTGGAGGATTCAAGGCTGGTGTTGATTGCATGGTAAATTTCTTCTTGGAGTTGATCATCCAATTGTTTTTGAGTTGTTTGTCGTTGGCGTGGTTGTTGTTGTGGTGGCCGTGGTGGCCGCTTTTTGATAATCGGGCGCGGGCCTTGCCTTCCTTTGGCTTCCCATACTTGAAAAGGTGTAAGACGACCGCCGTGGTTTGATTGGTGCCGTGAATTTGTATTTGAACTTGAGGAAGTTGAGGATTAATCTGCATCGATGACCCCATTGGTCACGCTTGAAACATTGGGACTTGCTTGGATCAAAAGTGGAACGAGGAGGTCCACGCTGTGGTTGCCGTTGTTGCCGGGTTGTTGTTGTTGTCGGGCTGTCAGGCTCGCGGTCCGTGGTTGAGTTTATGGGTACCTTTCGCACTTGGTGAACAAGACGATGTCGATACGGATTTGGTCGGGATTTGTACATTCTTCGCTGGTGTGGTTCTCGCATGTTGCGCCGCTTGCAATGGATCATGCTATCCACAGAGTTACACTCATTCGCCAGATGTCCCGAAGTAATCGGCAAATAGTACACCAAATGTTATTTGGGGGAACCGCCGTGGAGGCGCCGAGAGGTGCCGTGGGTGTAGCCGAGGGAAATGGGAGTATCGCGGGCTTGATCACCGCGTGAGGAAACATGAACAGAAAGTGATTGACTAATTCAATGGCTTTGTAATGTCTTGGGGCAAAATACTCACCATAAATCGATGTGAGAGGGTAAGCCTTGAAGAAACCACACTAGAATTTGGCTTTGGGTTGGAAATTCCTTCAACTTGTTGACTAAGATCCGCAAATGGCTGCAGAAAGTCTCGGGCAGATTCTCCCGGTTCCGCTTTGAGTGTGTTGAGGTCGCTCGCCAGCTTGTTGATCATCCGCAAGGGTGCCGTGAATGGGAAAGAAAAGAGGTCTTCATGTGTATCCAATCTTGTTTCCAAGTGGCTTTTTGTTTGCCATCAGCCATTCGTGGGTGCTCCACGCAGGTGGTCGCCGAAAAGATGTGGAATTTTAGTTTTGGATCTGAGTGACCATTGAGATCCGCAAGTGACTCAAATTCATCCATGTGAGCCCTGAGCACTCGGGTCTATGTGTTTACCTTTATCATTTCCAAAGAGTGGATATGGGAGTTTTAAAGCATGTGTAGGAGTCTACGCGATGAATGGGTGTTTGCATTTGTGGAAAAGAAAAGACAAAGAGGTGTTGGTTGTCGTGACAGGTACCAAACCGCATAGGTTGTGTGAGATTAGTAAAAAAGAGGTAACCGGGAAGCTTGTAGTGGGGAACAAAGGTTGTGATGTGCATGAACAAATGCGGTGGGGGGGAACAAAGCTTAAGGGAATGACGGTGAGGGGAATTGACAAAGGTGGAAGCGGTGGTACCAAGTTCCTAAAGAAAGATTACCAATAGAGAAAACATTTTGCGATGTTCCAGAGAAAATTGCGGTGGTTTCGGTCATGATCTTGAGTTGGGGATTCCGGTGGAGTAAATTCAAAGGGTCGTGGTTGCGTTCTCCGCATGATGTAGCTTAACAGGAACGGAACAATGGCGACCTTCCACTGTGGGAAGTCGGTCCGAAAGTTGTCGTGGTGGAGGTGGAACAGATTGCGCCTCGTGACACCCGAGAAGAGACAATCGAACCAGAGTGTATGTGGACATATTCGCGGAGGCGCCGGCAGTTCATGGCGACGGCGCCTTGACTCCATCCGTGTTGAATATCGCCGGAGTAAAGAAGGGATTGAACATGGTATCAATACGCCTTTCAAGGGAGCCCCGCAACAGCGCCAAGTGTTTGGGGTCCGGCCTGGATCGCTCGAGGGATGATCTCCGCGGAGATCCTTGAAGTCCCAAGCAGGTAAATCCCGAGGCACCTTTGTCACGCCGGATTTTTGCTAACAGAGGAAAGAACAAGAAAAACTCGTGATAAAAACAAAGAATTGCAATACACAATGAAACACACAAGACACTTGTGGAGAACACGGCAATCCATTGATCAAAACAAGTGTACAATGAAGGCTCAAAAGAGCGACAACAAAGCACCAAAGATGTCCGCCTCAGAGTGACACAAAGAACACTATGAACCCTTCTTTTAGAAGGAGCAAAAATGCTACAATATATAGGAACACGGAGTGGCCTACGGCCCCGAATCTGATCCTCATCATGACAACGCTGCTCCACTACTTGGGGCACTCGAACAGAACTGAGCCGTCGGCCGCGGCCGCTAACAGACAAGTAGTGGCCCGCCGTGGGTCCTACCTTTGGGTCTTTCGCTTCTTGGAGGAGCTTTGACTGCCGTGGCGCTCTTTGTGGATCCCTCTTCTTGGACACCGTACGGGTGGGGCCTCGCCCTCATGCAAAGAAGTATAGACTCGCAGGTCCGCCAAAGTGGCTAACATAAGGCAGCCCAAGATAAAGAAGGTGTTTGCAAAGGAATACGGAATACCCCGTAAATCGGGCTGAGTAAGCAAAATGGTGGTGCCATCGACCGTAGTAGCATATCCTTCCTGGGCCGTTGATCGATGTGAGCGATGAACCGCCCAATTGTTCGGATTTGGGGCCTGAGGTCCATGTGGGAGAATGCGTTAAAAGCCGGGCGCTCTCGGGCCACTTCACGACTTCGGACCAACGAGGGCCTCACCAAAAGGTGGGCGCCGAGAAAGACATGCACTTAAAAGAGCTCGGATCCCTTGGAGTAGAAGCTAAAGTGTAGGAAATTTGGGTGCAGCCATGGCTTAAGAGCGCCGGAAGGGAAATCAGAAGAACTGTGGCGAAGGCGAGAGAGCAGAGAGCGTAAGACCTAAAACGCAGATAGGCTTAAAAGGTTTTAGGGCTTACGCGTTGGCTTAAGGGGCATGATGAGGATGAACAGCAACCGCTGATGATGCCGTATGGCTTACTGATGCATGAGGCGCATTGAAAGGCAAAATCTTGGCTAAGTCCCCAAACGGTAAAGGGAGAAGCAAAAGGAACGTATGGCGATGAGACGTGAAGGGAATGATCCGATGTCACCAGCATTAAAGGACACCCATTAATGTTCACGGGCGTGAAAAGAAGGAATGTCATTTAATGCCGGCAACTCGGCGGGATATCATTAAAACGAAGGTGTCGAAGGTACCATGGCTAGATATGCTGGGCGGGAGAAAAGATTCCCCATTTAGAAACAAATTTTGCATTGCAAACCACGCTGGCTTAAATTTCTGATTGGTCCACGCCTCTATGACGGGAGGTCCCCTCGGCTAAGTATAAGACCAACGGGCTTGGGTGAAGCCGGTGAGACACCGATGGGCCAAGATGCAGCTGCAGACTTCACGACAAGTGCACCATGCCTTCGAATCGCCTTGAGTGGATAACATGCAAGATGGACCGCTTGGACTCGGTGGAGGTGCCACAACCTGGCATTCCCATGGATGGGTGGTGGTGTGGGATGGCTGAGCATCCCGATCCCCACACCAACGGGATGGAGGTGGTGATTCACCTGCGCTGGGATCCGGAGCAGAACTACTACCACATCCTGCGCATCACCTCTGCTCCAAACCCGGAGTAGAGGGTTTTTCTCTTTAGGATTTTGTAAATAGAGCTGCAGCTCATAGCGGAAAAGAGTGAGCTTTGGCTCACATTTTGTAAATTTGCCTCTAGTAATATAAATACGCCCCTTTTAGTCATTGTCTGTGTTGTCAGAACTTTGTGGTGCATCTTGAGTAGAACTGTCTGTAACGTCTGTATGAAATTGTTTAAGGCGAAAGCCATTAACAAGAGTAGGTAATGGAGTGCCATCAAGTTCGGTCAGCTTGAAAACACTGGGTTGCACCACTTGATCAATTTGATAAGGACCAAGCCATCGAAACTTTAACTTGCCCGGAAAATTTTTGTAACGTGAGTCATAAAGAAGAACCAAATCTCCTTCTTTGAATGTTTTTGTTTTAAGTCGTTTGTCATGCAATGATTTCTCGCGAATCGTTGTCCATGAAGAACATTTAATGTAAGCATCTCACCGGGTTCATCCAAGCTGCCCAATTGATAAACCCGTTCCTTGAGTGCAGCAGGTGGATTATGTGCTGTAGCAAGTTGGAAACGGAGAGTCGGAAGAATATATTCAAAAGGCATGAGAGCTTCTTGTCCATAAACTAGTTTGAAAGGAGTGTGGCCAGTAGCTATTTTGAAACTAGTGTTGTAAGCCCAAAGAATAGTAGGCAACTTGTCCTGCCAATCTGTTCGCGAAGCGTCACAAATTTTCTTGAGAACTGTGATGAGTGTTTTGTTGGTACTTTCAGCCAATCCATTTCCTTGAGGATAATAAGGTGTACTCTTCCGGTGTTGGATGTGAAGATAGTCCGTTAGCTCCTTAATGGTATGATTGACAAAATGCACACCACGATCACTAACAAGTTCCGTGGGACAACCAAAACGCGTGATGATGTTCGTGTAGAGAACCTTGGCTGTGCTGGCAGCAGTGTTGTCTGGAAGTGCACAAGCTTCCACCCATTTGGTAGCATAATCCGTGATGACCAGAATATAGCGGGCACGGGTGTGCCGCGCCGGTGGGTCCATGGGCCCCACAAAATCCATTCCCCATTTGCTGAAGGGATGTGGGCGTGGCGGCGGCGCCAAGGGCGAGCGCCACGGCCGTGGCTTTTCCCACACGGCCGATGCGTCCGCCACACGGGCGCAGCATAAGCGTGGGCATCTTTGAAAAGCATGGGCCAGAAGTATCCTGCCAAAAGAATTTTGCGTGCCGTGGCGTCACCACTGAAATGACCACCACCAAGCCCATCGTGGGCTTGGCGAACAATATCGGGCACCTCATGAGGGAGAACACAACGACGGAGGACCATGTCTTTGCCTCGCTTTTTGTACAAATGGCCCGCAACCATGGTATAGTCACGGACCTCTCTCGGAAGAAACCCGACGGTGGCGGAGCTTAAGCCTTTCGGAGAGAGCGTCGGATCGGCGGGAGGAAGAGCACCGGTGAGAAGATATTGCTGAAAGTTGTGAAACCAATGGGGGCGGGCGCGTGACCGGGGAACAATTGAGCATCTCGAAAGGCATCAGAAACACCCGTGGAGGGATCATCCATGTGGATCCGTGAAAGATAATCAGGCACCAGATGAGACTTGCCGGCCTTATGGACAATTTCAAAGGGAGCGAACTCTTGCAAAAGAAGGACCCAACGAGCAATTCTACCCGTGGGCGTGGCTTTGTTGATCAAGTAAAGAAGAGCTTGATGGTCAACAAAGAACTTGATCTGGCTGCCCAACAAGTAATGACGGAAACGTTGGACACAGAAAACTAAGCCCAAAGCTTCTCGTTCCGTGGCAGAATAGTTGCGCTCAGCAGGATTGAGTTTCCTGCTGGCATAGCGGATCGGTTCATCCGTGGTGTCATCATAGGCCTGAGAGAGAACAGCACCAATTGCGAAGGCAGAGACGTCAACATGAACATGGAAGGGCTTGTTCCATTGAGGAGGAACAAGAACCGGAGCCTGAGTAAGTAACAGCTTCAACTTCTGAAAAGCAGCTTCCGCTTGGAGATTCCAAGCCCAAGTGGATTCATCACCCGTGAGTTTATGAATGGGGTCAGCTATAGCTGCAAGTCCAGGAAGGAAGGTGGAATAATAATTAACCTTACCCAGGAAAGAACGTGTCTCTTTGATATTAGATGGTGCTTGAGCCTTCAGTACACAACTGATTTTAGCGGGATCCGTGGTGATGTCTTCTTTACTGACCACATGACCCAACAGAACGCCTGAGGTGACGCAAAAAGTACACTTCTCAGGATTGAGACTTATGCCAGATTCATCACATTTTTGAAAGACAAGTTCCAATTTTTCCAAGTGATCATCCATGGAGCTGTAGGCGGAAAAATCATCTTGAAAGATCTGAAGAAAAGGTTTATCCTTCATAAAGACGTGCAAGACAGAGAACATGATGCGCTGAAAGGTTGAAGGAGAGTTTGAGAGACCAAAAGGGACCACCTTGTAAGCAAAAGTGCCCCAAGGGGTGGTGAAGGTAGTCTTGAGTTGATCTTCTTGCTTGATAGAAATCTGATTGTACCCAGAAAAACCATCCATGAAAGAGTACATCTCATGGCCAGCAACTTCTTCAAGAACCTGGTCAGTGAAGGGAAGCGGAAAGTGATCACGCTCCGTGGCTTGATTGAGTGTTCTGTAGTCCACGCAAACGCGGATCTTACCATTGTGTTTGAGAGCAATGACAATGGGGCTCACCCATTCAGAATGTTTGACTTCATAAATCAGGCCAGCAGCCAAGAGTTTGTCAATTTCAGCCTTGACGCGGTCACGGTAATTTGGGTTGAGCCTATACTGTCGTTGCTAGATTGGGCATGCATCAGATTTGGTAGGAATGGTGAGTTCCCCCAACTCTTTTTTGATACCACGAAGGTCTTTGTAGCTCCAAGCAAAAATATGTTTGAACTTCTTGAACAGCGTCACAGCGCGTGCTTTATAGATAGGCGGAAGTTTAGCAGCTAAACGGACTGGTTGATTGTTACCAATGTCCACGATTTCCACTTCTGGAGTTTGAATATGAGGAACAACCTCTGTGTCTTGAACCTGATGAGCTGGAGGTTGAAGCATGACAGGAGGAGCAGCATTCTGAGTGGTGAAGAAAAGAGGCTGCTGAGCGTAAGAGGCTGCTGAGCGTCATCAAGCAAAGGTTGCTGCATGACGACATGAACATCGACAGTTTCTGAAGAAGTGATGGTGTCTCGAAAAATGATCAAACGTTGAATGCGATTAGGAAGCCGTAAGGGTCCAAGAGAGCTGCCACCACCGGTCCGATCCGGCAAATCATCTCACCCCAAGGATCAGCATACTCAGGGTAGGATGAGAGAGGCATCCCCTTTGGAGGAGCTTGAACATGATAAATATTTTGGGCTTCTTCAGAGTCAGTGTCGGAGATGGAAGGTTCAGCATTCTCGAGATCAATTGGCGATTTCAGATCCATTGTGGCGTTGAGATGGCCATCGGTGATAACAAGTTGGTGCGCGGGGCCCAAGAATGAATACTCTTTGCCGTCGGAGAAAAGGTCGTCCAACCAAGCATTTCATAGTCACCGGGATCTTCTCAAGCTTTTCCAAACACCAAATTCCAAAGGGAAATTTGAGATCACCGATGCCGATAGGAGAAGAGGAGTGACACCTTGAGGACGCCAGCGTGATATGGCTATTTGCCAACTTGATGTCATAAGGGGCACGGTATAATTGTTTGATGCCCAATTGCTTCCTAAGTTTATCAGTAATGAGATTGATGGCACTACCACCATCAATTTGGACATGGTTGATGTGCTGATTGCCCACCGTGGCATGCACCGTGGGTGTTGAAGTTGCAACAGCTCAACCGTAACCGTGGGAAAGAGGTAACCGATCTTGAGAGCCGGACACGAGTTTCAAAATGGTGGCGGTAGGCTCAAAGGAATCTTGATCTTGGCGAGTTCTTCCTGAAGTTCCAAAGGAACATGTGAAAAAGGGTCCGCAGGGTCTAGTGGAGCCGGAGTCTGTGGTAAAGAAGTGGAGACTTCTTTGAGAAGCTCTACCTCAGCAGCAATATTGGGATACGGCTGAGAGCGGGCACTAGTGGATGAGGACGGTGCAGCCTGACGCTGCTGAGCTCGAGTAGTGGCATGAACATTTGCCAATGTGCGACCTTCCGCAGCCTGCATGAGTTTCAGAATACTTTGTCTCACTTTAGGCATGACGTGAGGCATGAGTTTGTCAAGATCAGGTGCGAAGTGAACTTTTTTATCATCTTCATGAGGGACGGTTTCCACAGCAAAAGCAGGTTGCGTGTCATGAGGAATGATGGTCAAAGGGCGTGAAGCCCGTGTGTGTCGTGAGACTAAACCAACCCAATTGGACTGCTGGACGGGAGGGTTGAGAGCCTGATAAATCTCCTCTTGAGCTTGTCGATCCAGAGGATTGGAGATAGAGGCAACTTGCTGAGGGCGCTGTTGTTGAGGTGGTCGTGGTGGCTTCCTTAGAACAGGACGGGGGCCTTGTTTACCGTTGGCCACCCACAGTTGATAAGCCGTGAGGCGTACGGAAGCTGGTTGAGTGGAACCTGGAAGTTGGACTTGAACTTGAGGAAGTTGAGGACCATGGAATAATTTAAGAGCTAAACTTAGCTATTTGGCGATTTTTTATCACATTTTCGAAAAAAATTGGCTAAAGTAAATGGAAAAATTTGCAAAAAAAATAATAATTTTAGCTTAACTTTTTTCGGGACTGCACCAACCCTGGAGCTCTTTAGCCAAATGCTAGAAAGTAAGAAAGTGAAATTTTGTATTGTTTAGCTACTTTATCTAATATCATTCTAGTTTATAAGAAATATATGATTAGTAATTTAGTTTATAGCATTAAAATTAATTTGAGTCACAGATTTTGCTAGTTGGCATTATTTTAGAATGTTTTCACAAAGAAAATGATTAAAATAAGTGGAAATAATTAAAAAAATTATAATAATTTGGTTTAATATATAGTTTCCGTTGGCCACGCCATAGAAATTTTTAGGATGATGTTTAGGTTAGTTTAGCTAAATGCTAGAAAGTATGAGAGGAAAAATAAGTAGAGTTTAGCAAAACCACAGAAAGTTTTGGAATTAATATCGAGCAAGTTTAGCTAAAGTCATTCTGGCTAATAAGAAATACGCGATTAGTAATTTATTCCCTGTTGAGGACACGCCGTGGTGGTGTGACCCCATTCATGACAATGATAACATTGAGCCTTTGAAGAATCAAAGGGAGGACGGTTGCCTTGTCCCCGTGGCTGCTGCTGCGTTTGTTGATACTGCTGAGGTTGTTGAGTTTGATATTGCTGGGGCTGATATGACGGTTGTTGCTGAGGCGTGGTTTGGACTTGAAAGACCATTTTATTGCGAAAAGGTGTAGGATGAGAACGAGTGCATTCTTCCGTGGCGTGATTGCACATATTGCATCTTTTACAATGAGGAGGTCCGTTGGAGGAGTTGCATTCATTTGCCAGATGACCTTGATATTTACAAATAGTACACCAGATGTGAGCGCGTTGTGGATTTGCTTGTTGAGGCTGAACAGAGTTCTAGGGAACCATGACGGGGGGCATGAAAGGGAGTTCCTGGAGAGCAACACCCCGAGAAGAAACATTGACCGAGTGATTGACCAATTCAATGGCCTGCTCCAGAGACTTGGGACACAGGTATTCGGTCATGAGTCGAATGGCAGGAGGAAGGCCCTGCAGAAACCAGACGAGGATCTGGCTTTGCATGGGGTGCTCCTGGAGTATACTGACGAGAATGTGAAGACGGTCCGCAAAATCCCTGGCTGACTCCGTGGGCTCTTGTTAAAGGTCATTGAGTTGCTTGAGGAGTAACTGATCATCGTCCGTTGTGCCATAATGAGACAGAAATGCAGTTTTCATTTCTTGCCAACTCTATTTCCAGTGACTTTTGTTTGCCATTAACCACTGATGAGGGGCGCCTCGTAGCGTGGTCGAAAAAATATGAAATTTGAGTTGTGGCTGCGCATGACCGTTCAGAATGGCCAAGGCTTCAAATTCCTCCATGTGGGCTTGAGCACTTTGATCCAGAGGTTTGCCTTTAGTGTTACCAAAGGTTGGATAAGTCAGCTTCAAATTATGATTGGGAGATGAAGGTGGAACAGGCGCATAGACAGGTGGATTTGGTGGAGGATATGCAGAAGCATAGAGAGGTGGAACAGTCTGAGACTGAGAGCAAGGAGGTGGAACGGAAAAAACATGTGGTCCAGCGAAAGCAGCATCTGGTGGGGAAGGGCCTTGGCAGCCGTCCTCATTAGGCTTGAGATCAGTGGTTTGGTAAACAGGAAGAGCATGCTGAAAAGATGGAGAGGGAGAGGAGAGAGGAGAGAGGGGAGAAATAGAGAGAGAGGGGAGAGATAGAGAGAGAGGAGAGAGATAGGAGAGAGAGAGAAGGAAAAAAGGGGGGAGAGAGAGAGGAGAGAGAGAAGAGAGACAGAAGGTGGCCCATCCCACCAGGAGGTGAAGAAGGTTGTGATGGAAGAGGGGTGTGACCTGAAGGGATATTGATATAGGTGCTGTCAGGAGTCTGGAAATAGTGAGGCGTGGGCTGAACAAGGGTATGCTGTGGAGATTGAGGTTAAGAACAATGCCGACAGACAGGGGGAGACCCTGGTCGAGAATGAGCACGAGGGGTAGGAGGGGCCGACTGAGCTCGGGAGCGGATACGGCCACCCTCAATGTCATAGGCAGAATCATACATATCCCGGACAGCCTCGCGTCGTTGATGGCGCTCCAGGCGAGCCGCCGTTTGGCAGAGAAGTTCTTCAGGAGTGAAACCTCGAGCCGACATGATGGAAGAAAGATCAGACCCGGCAGCGGCGATAGTGTTTGGGGTCTGGGTTCGGGAACTCCTGCAAGACAGCCCTCTCTAACAGGAGAATCCGAGAGCTATGTCACGCGGGATTTGTAAAAAGAACAGGAAAAAAAGAACAGAAAGCAAAAAGAAAACAATGAGATCACAATAATGAGAACAACTTCTTTGATGTCAATGAAGATACATGAGCTCTCGCAATCGAGAGAAAACTGAAGAGAGACAAGACTCAAACTCATCTAAAAACTCATGTGCTAGCTCTACTCATATATATAGTACAATGACCTTTGGCCCAATATAGACACTCTGACTGATTTCGGTGCCGACTCCTGGAAGGAGGCCTGATTTGCGGGAATGCTGGCGGTGCCTCTTGAAGTGCCTGAAATCACGCTGACGCTGACGCGGGCGGTGACGGGCCGTCACTTGTCTGAGCGCCTCCTCTTGACGCCAGGCATGGTCTTTGTCTGCGTGGTCTGCTTGGTCTTCTGCTGGACCTTGGACGACTGACCCGTGCCTGGTTGTGGATCCTTGGCCTTGACTTGGTCCGTCGTATGCATGAATAGTCCTGTACCAGGAGGCACAGGACTAACAGCTGCATTTTGTTGTATTTCCAAAATTAAAGAATCTCTCTTACCCTTTGAGAATGAAATGAGTAGGCATACTTGAAATAACTGACTTTGCTTTGCTTGAATTCTTAACCTGAGTAGAGTGGGTTTTATAAATATAGTTTTCCTCCAGATTCTTCTTTGACCGAGATGAGTAGATCATGATCTTATTACTCAAGGAGTTATTCTAAAGGATAGAACCTAAAGAATAGTTAAGACCATCTGTCAGATCTTTCCCAGCCATGTGTTTACTAGAATTTCCCTTAAAGAAGCTTTTCTCTTTAGACAGACTATCTGAACTTATGGGAGCTTTCCCTTTGATTTTATATCTCTCAGCATCTTCCAGAACAATAGACTTCTTTTGTGATCCAATAATTAAGCCCCTGTTCAATACAGAAACAATATTTCCCATTTCTTCTTCATGGAAGACTTCACTCTTGCTTTGGTCAGAAGATTTTTCCATACTACTAGCCCCGAGATCTCTTTTCTTTTGGATTCTTTTAGTACTGCAATTTTGGTTCTGTCAGAATGACGAGCAAGTCGCGGGCGAGTCACCCCATGCTTAACAGGAATTTGCAAAGGTCGGCCAAAGGAGTCAACATCATATCTCTATTCGAACATATCAGGATCCCTGGAAAGATTGTCCCAAAGAGGTACTTTGAAAGTTTTGAGGAGACTCAATAGGTATGGAGTTGCTGATAGAGGAATGGGAGTAGCAGAAGATTCGGATAGTGAGGACTCAAATCTCCCAAGGATTGAAGAGGAAGATATCTTTATTCAGCTAAAACAGGAAGTGATTCATGCATCTGCACTAAAAAAGATTCTCAAGAGGCCTGAAGCATGACGACATAATAATCTCCGACCTTTCTTCATGAATCTATTCCACAAATGGCAACAGAAGAGAGAGGCTCACGTCCTTTTACTTCTGGATTTCACAAACTATCTGGTGGCAAAACTTGATCTGTTACTGAATATTTTTGGCCGGAAAAGAGTTCAGGATTTAACCACGCAGGACTTGATCGATGCACAATAGATTTTGCTGCTCAACATCTGAACTTTTTATAAGTCTGGACATATGAATTTTGTGTTGATATATGTTTTGTGTATCAGGCTTTGATCTGACTTTTAGCACAGTTCCTGTCATAAGGAATATGCATTTCTCCTCTATGGTATACTCTATACTTATGTAATCTATTAGTATGAATATAAACCCCACGTAGCCTCCCAAAAAAAAAAAAAAAAAAAAAAAGTCTTAGGGTCCATCTATTTATCTTGACAGAGAATATCAAAAAAGTTACCAAAGTGAATGAAATCAGAGGAATTGGAAGTAATTGAACTTAACTGGTCGATCAACTGAGCCTTTTCGGAGGGATCAAGCTTTTCAAAGTGTTGCAGAATGGCAAGATTAACCCCATTTAAGGTAGATGAAGAGGCCATGGGGTGGGCCTAAGAATAAATGTCAGGGAGAAGCAACAAAAGTAACGAAGGGGAGAAAGAAAAGGCAAGGAAAAGGGGGAAAGCAGAGACAACGTTGAATTTTTTGATCAGAAAAAGTCAAACCTGAGTCGTTATAGCTGCCATCACAAAAGATTTTCGCAATTCTACCATTCTGAATAGATTTTCACAAAAATTTTCTCCTCAGACCACTCACAATTTAGATGGAAGATGCCAGTTGCCGAAATATTAGAAGAGCCTATAAATTCTAGAAGCCAAGAATCAATGATTTCCACTTCAAATTCTTCAAAGCTCGGAACAAATGTGTATTCGGGCGTGAATAACGAATCCAGGAAGTATTTCTTGCAGAGGAAGTTGTATCACAGTTCAGAGAAGGAACCTTGAAGAAAACCACAGGTTAATCTCTCTCCTGCTTTGATAATTGTAAAACGTTTTACATCCATATGAAGCTTAGAAGACGAGAAATCTCAGGGATGCTACCCCTCTACAAGGGCAACAAGGATAGCTTCACAATAGTGGATCAAATACCAAAAAATTAGCTGATTACACCAAGAACTGGAAACAAGTGGAATACGACAAATAATTCAAGAAAAATGGCATTCGTTGATGACGTGTCCATTCTCTCCCAATATTTGTAGTTCTTGTTTACCGTTTCAATCTATTTCAAAGTTTTTTTAACACCCTCCAATCCCTTGATTTCATGGGCAGAGGTATTCCTCTGCCCATGCCCCACTAACATGTTCGCTACATTTGTAGCATGAGCATTTGGAAGTGGTCAGTCTTAGCTGCAGGGGTTCAATTTCCCTTGCTCCATCTTGTAAACGTGACATTTTCGGTATATGTAATGGCTGGCTAGATCAATCAATGTATACATTTAAGTTTTACATCTTGTTTTTGTTGATTTTGGAGGGTTATTCATGGAAATGTTGCAACCTTTTGTAGATATTTTGTGGTACCATTGAGGTTCTAGACCTAGACCAATCCATGAAGGTTATCTACTGCAGCATCAAGGGCATAAACTGCACCAACTAGATTGAATACCCTTCAACCATTCAAGGACACATGCCCAACCCATTTTGGATGTAAGCATATATCAAGAAGGATCTGATATGTACCATACAAGTTGAGCACCTTACCATATAGGACAAACACATCCCCATAAACCTATCACCATCAAGGTAAAAACGGTGCCTTGATTTGGCTCCATTTTTCTTGCTGAGATTATAAAATCTTGAACAAGAAACACTATCCATAAAAAAGAAACACTTGTTTTGCAAATTTTATCAGTAATTTGCCACTTTAGACACTTGTTTCACATATTTTATCACTGATAAACTGTTCTTGGTACAAGGACAACTTCGACCTTTATTTCAGAATAGTCGATTAGGTCACATTCATGCTGATTTCCTTTTGCTTTGTATTGCCATTTGAGATTGTACACCCAATTAGTTCGATTACGTTTTGACTTTCTCATGCTTCTAAAATGTCTGTGCACATTATTTGTCCCAATTTAAGGTCCTTGAGGTCGTTTGTCTGTACATATTTGCAATGAGGAGCTCTGTTACTTGTTATTGTGTTTGCACATCGTGCCCTAGCCTGTGGGTCTGTGGCCTGCTTGAAAGGCGCATACCCAATGAGTTCTTTTGCAACACACATTGTGAAGGCACATTCTACTTAAGATAGACGAAGATTTGACTTAGGCCCTACCACACATCCGTTTGGACTTATTCATGCTCTGTTTCAGCATATCAAATCTTTGTTATTACAAATATCTGAAGGATGTCAATCTGACGACATATCTTGATTCGAAGGGTTACGTACAATATAGGAAGAGGTCAAATGGACGATGATGGGTGATTTCATACAATTCTTTTCTCCTGCATCAGTTGGATTGCTACATTATAGTAGATATTGCATCCACAGTCTATGTATTCTCTTATCTTTACGGTTATATCTACAAGGGATTTGGCAATGCCAGTTTTCAGGTAACTGAGAATAGGCACTCAACTTTCATACCATCATCATTAGGAAATGAATATGAAACGATTGCGAAATCCTCATCGAGAAACAATGATCAAGAACAAAATGCCACAAATCAGGTATCGGAACACGTGCCATCTGACCTAGAAGTAGGCGACCTCCTAGGAATGAAATACAAGATTACTTGAGGGTGCATTATCTATCAGCAACAGAAGCAATTTGGAGAACAATGTCATATGACATCACAAATAAGGCTCCTGTCAAATGCCTACCTCTGTATCTACCATATTCAAATATAAGATCGTTGTTAGATCGATATTTCCTACGACCTCTGGACAACGGGTTTGATCCCGTCACATATATTCAATATTATGAACGGTACTCGTTAACCACATACAATCCAACATTGGCAATCGAACCTGAGAGTCATATAGAGCAAGAACAGGAGGGGTTTGTAAGGAGTACAATGAAGAAGAGGGTTAGACAACCAATTATATGTAGAATACGATTGTTATTGTCTCGAGTGGGAGAAGCATTTTATTTAAGGCAAATCTTGCTACATCATCCAGCAAGAACATGGGATGAGTTGAAGATCGTCAACAAACAACAATATGAAATGTACCAACAAGCTACAAAGGTGAAAGGATTGCTCGAAGCACATAATGAGGCAGTATTAGTCATGAAACAAGCCATTTTACTATCACTAAGTCCTATACAACTATGATTTCTTTTTGCCATGTTACTGCTCGATCAAGGTCCAGCAATTGAGCTATGGACAAAGTTCAAAATACCAATGAGTATTGACCTATTAGATGAATATTCAAATGATGAGACAATTGCATTCAATGAATCCCTTCATCTAATCAACAATATTCTAACAAAACATAGTACTAACATCATGGCATTTGGCCTCCAACTACAACCTCGTCTTAGAAGAAATGTTATGCACGAATTGCAAAAATTTTCTAACCATCAGGAGTACTTAGATACTATAGCACAGAAGACAAAGACAATAACTATTGACCAGCATGAAATATACAGCTTCATCCGAGAATGGCTAGAAATACCAGAAAGCAGGCAACATATATTTGTCGATGGAAAGCCGATAGAGGAAAGACATTCCTGCTGAATTGCATATGTTTGTCTATATGAGGCAACCAATGTATAGTACTCCCATGTGGTACAATAGCATTAGTAGCTCTTCAGTATCCAGGGACGAATGACGCACTCCTCCTTCCAAATTCTCATGGAAGAAAATAATGCAGGGCTTCACTCGATGATAGAACATGATTCTGGAGCAGCAGAACTACTGATTGCACCTAAGATCATTATCTGAGATGAAGTTCCAAAAGCCAACAAAGCTGTCATAGAAAGCGCTCATCATCTATTGTTTGGGGTCTGGGTTCGGGAACTCCTGCAAGACAGCCCTCTGTGAGGACCCTTGGATCTAACAGGAGGATCCGGGAGCTATGTCACGCGGGATTTGCAAGAAAAGAACAAGAGAAAGAGAACAATGAGATCAATAATGAGAACAACTTCCTTGATGTCAATGAAGATACATGAGCTCTCGAAATCGAGAGAAAACTGAAGTGAGACAAGACTCAAAACTCATCTCAAAACTCATGTGCTAGCTCTACTCATATATATAGTACAATGGCCTTTGGCCCAATATAGACACTCTGACTGATTTCGGTGCCGACTCCTGGAAGGAGGCCTGATTTGCAGGAATGCTGGCGGTGCCTCTTGAAATGCCTGGAATCTCGCTGACGCTGACGCAGGCGGTGACGAGCCGTCACTTGTCTGAGCGCCTTCTTTTGACGGCAGGCGCGCCTTTTGACTGCGTGGTCTGCTTGGTCTTCTGCTGGGCCTTTGACGACTGACCCGTGCCTGGTTGTGACTCCTTGGCCTTGACTTGGTCCGTCGTATGCATGAATAGTCCTGTACCAGGAGGCACAGGACTAACACTCCCCCCCACCAAACGACACTCAGGTTGAAGAAATGGAGGAAGTGATTCCGATGGCGAGAATCCAGCAGTTTGAAAATGATCCTCTCGGGAATGAGGACGGGCGCCATTATGGTAAGTGCCAATGAGGTCCTGGCGTGTTTGAAGAGCGTCAGGAGTGTTCAGCCCAAGGGCAGGATCTGCATCAAGGAGGAATTGAGAGCGCACCATGGGCTTCCGAAGGAACGAACTGGCACTCCATGAGAAGACAGGTCTGAAGACCGAAGGCACTGACGCTGGCATTCGGGTTGCAGTAAAAGATGGGACGCTGCCGATTTAAGGAGCTTACCAGGATGCATTTGAGAGCAGCACAGAAGCCAGCTTGACGGTGAACGGAAGGGTCTGGTGAGGTGGCGGCATTCTGCAAGAAAATATCAAGGCCATGAAGAGCATCAGCGGGCCGTTGCCAACCACGCTCATTAGCAATATAGAGCCAATTGGTATTGTGATCCAAGGTGGCACCATCTTCCCACTCAGAACGTCTGACAAAACGGGGGTCCCACCGAAGATCCGTCGAGATCTGGGGAGGAGTCCACCCAGTGTGGCCATCCATGACCGTCGTCCAGAAGGGAAGACGCCAGTCAGAGGTGAGAAACCGGGGGCGTGGAGGAGCACCCAGTGAAGCATATGGAGAGGTAGCCATGCCCGTGGGCGTGGGCTGCTGAGCCTGCTCCCTGAATTCATGTACAAGGTCGGGATCAAGAGCTTTGCACCAACGATCCCATTCAGAAGTAGAGAGCTGAAGATAGACAGGAGGACTATCCCATCCCGTGGGTACTGTCTTGCTATCCAGAAGGGCACGCAATTGATTGTAGCCTGCCAAATGCTGCATATAAACTTGGGCAAACGGAAGATCCTCAGGGTGCCCAAGATTCTTCCGCACCTGTTCCAATGTTTCGGCTTGCCAGAGAGGTAAATGATGAGCAAGCTCGGGCATGTACTCCTGATGAAGAGCGTGAGTCCGATCATGATCTGACAGATAGGGGTTGTTATCCAAGAGCAACCAGTGAGCCTGTGAGTCACCCTGAAAGTTCTGATGTGGCCCATCAGAAATTTGTCCTGTATATCAGCCAAATAGAAGTCATGGAAAATGTACGCCATTGGCTGAACAACTCTAAGGGTGATCAAATCCGGGTCTTCACAGTGAATGAGGTCGAAGACTAAAAGGGCACAGAGTAAACCTTTGTCTTCAACTGAGAGGTCTGGCCAAATCCGAAGAAAATCCTCAGTGCGCATGTGGGCATCAACCTGACCATTTGCCGCATACCACTTGAAAAGAAAGAGGTGGCGTCGGGCCACCACATAATCGAGATAACTGGAAGGAATAGCGAAATCCACAGACTGGTGGACAGCGAGACTAAGGTAGCCTTCTTGTTTAGTTTGGGCCTCTTGGGCGACCCGGACGGCTTGCCGGAGGCGATGTTCGGATCGCGGATCGGTTGTCCTTTTCTAACGAAGCGTGGCGGATCCGATCGGACCCATTTACGAGGCGTGGCGTGGGAAGAGGATTGCCCAGGAGTATGGAGTCGAAGCTTGGCAATCTCTGCATCATCAAGGAGCTTTTGCTTCTGGGCCTCCGTGAGTTGATCCTGGAGAGGCGTGAGCTGACTGGTCAGCGTGGAAAGCTGAGCTTCTAAAGAGGCGATTTGAGCCGTCCGCCACGGTAAAGGGCATCGCGCTTGAGTGGTGTAATTAAAGAAAGCCTGCGTACGGCGTGGTAAGTTTAGCAATGTCTTTATCCTTGTCAACCAAGAGAGTTTCTTTGGCCTGGACCTGCTCCAACAATTCCTGAATGGTGGTTTGCAATTGAGCCTGCTGATCAGCAAGCAGACTATTCTGATCGTGGGCAGTCTTTAGATCCTCACGCACGTAAAAAAAACTTCGTGCTTTTCTTGAAGCCGGGCCTCCAGAGTGCTTAACTCCGCGTGGTAGCAGCAAGGAAGGTCTCGGTGAAATAAGATCCCGAGGCCTCCGGGGAGGCTTGAACCCCATTCATGAGAGTGTCCTGGGATTCTTGCAACTTGAGAGCAGCCTTGAACATCCTACCGACATTGATTTGCCGGGCGAGGATGTGGAGGTGGAGGGCCCTGTTGTGGCCGTGTTTGTGACGTCTGAGAGACATGACGAGAAGTGGAGGGCGTGGCTTCTGAGGAGGAAGAGGAAACAGTGACATGCGTTGTGTTGCGTGGATCATGAACTGGGGAAGAAGGGCGTGAAGGTGCAGCCTGTTGAGTGTGAGGAAGGGAATGAAGGGACCGCTGAGTGGAGGCATGAGAAATGGAAGGGGACACAGGAACAGGAAGATAATGACGGATGAGAGCTTGAAGATGGCCACCCACCAAAACTTCAAAGACAGAGGAGGGGGCAGCCCGAAGGCGATCGACTTCCTGAAGGAGTCTGTAAAACAACATCTGTGGCCAATCAAGAAAGTGAGTGGAGCAGACGGCCGTGATAACAACATTGTAGAACGGTTTATTGATATGGGTGTTCTTGATAGAATACCCAAGCAATTTGCGCCATAGAAACTTGACAAAAGTATCATGGGGCTTTGCAATATTTGTGAGGCGATGCATGCTTGCTTGATAAGGAACAGCGCCAAACTCAGTGACATCTATGTCCTATAAAGCAGCCCAAGATAAAGAAGGTTTTTGCAAAGGAATATGGAATACCTCAGAAATCAGGTGCTGAGTAAGCAAGATAGTGGTGCCATCGACCACAGTAGCATAGCCTTCCGGGCTGTTGATGATATGAGCAACGAACTGCTTCAATTGGTCTGGATTTGGGGCCGGGAGGTCCATTTGTGAGAATTCAAAAAGCTTCTGGCGTTTCGCAACTTCACGACTCGGGCCAACGAGGGCTTCTCGAAAGGTGGGCGTCAAGAAAGACACATACTCGAAAAGAGCCGGATTCCTTGGAGTAGAAGCTTGAAGGGTAGGAAATTTGGGTGTTGTAGCCATGGCAAAGAGCGTCGGAGAGGATTAGTCTTGAGAAGGCGGAGAGCGAAGAGCGGAAGACGAAAACACAGAGAGGCGAAAAGGTTTTAGGGCGCACAAGTGTTGGCGAAGGGGCATGAGGAGGATGAACCAGCAACCGTGGATGATGCCAGGTGGCGACAGATGCGAATGAGGCGATTGAGAGGCAAAATTTTGGCTAAGTCCCCAAACGGTAAAGGGAGAAGCAATGAACGGTGGCGATGAGACGTAAGGGAATGATCAGATGTGACAGCTGGCGAAAGGACACACATTAATGGTCGACGGGCGTGAAAAGAAGGAATGTCATTTAATGCTGGCAACTCAAAGGGGGATATCATTAAAACGAAGGTGTCAGAAGGTACCATGGCTAGATATGCGGCGGGAGAAAAGATTCCCCATATAGAAACAGCCTTGCATTGCAACCACATTAGCGAATTTTCTGATTGGGCCACGTCGACAGGGAGGTCCTCGGGTGGCTATATAAGACGAACAGTGGTTGAAGCTGAGACACCTGATGGCGCTCAGTATGTCTGCTGCTGGACTTCACGACAAGTGCACCATGCCTTCGAACTGCCTGGAATGGATAACATGCAAGATGGACTGCTTGGACCTGTGGAGGTGCCACAACCGTGGCATTCCCATGGATGGGTGGTGTGCAGGGATGGCTGAGCATCCCGATCCCCATACCAACGGGATGGAGGTGGTGATTCATCTGCTATTTGGGATCCGGAGGCGGGCGGGTACCATATCGCCGATCACCTCTGCTCCCAACTTGGGAGTAGAGGGTGTTTAAAATTTAGGATGGGGTATATAGGACCTTTCGGAGTTTTTTTTGTAAATAGGGCGCTGCCCATAGCGGAAATAGATGGGCTCTGCTCACATTTTGTAAAAATTTCACCTCGTTAATATAAATATGCCGCTTATTAATCACTATCTGTTGTGTCTGTATCTGGGACTGCATCTGGTGAATGATTGTCACTTTCGGTTGTATGAAATTGTTTGAGGCGAAAGCCATTAACGAGAGTAGGTAATGGAGTGCCATCTAGTTCAGCAAGCTTGAAAACACTGGGTTGCACCACTTGAACAATTTGGTAAGGACCAAGCCATCGAAACTTTAACTTGCCCGGAAAATTTTTGTAACGTGAATCATAAAGAAGAACCAAATCTCCTTCTTTGAATGTTTTAGTCTTAAGACGTTTGTCATGTAATGATTTCTGCAACTGTTGACTATGAAGAACACGAATGTAGGCATCTCGCCGAAGTTCATCCAACTGTTCCAATTGATAAACCCTCTCCTTGAGTGCAGCAGGAGGATTATGTGCTGTAGCTAGTTGGAAACGGAGAGTTGAAAGAATATATTCAAAAGGCATGAGAGCTTCTTGACCATAAACCAGTTTGAAAGGAGTGTGGCCAGTAGCGATTTTGAAACTAGTGTTGTAGGCCCAAAGAACAGTAGGCAACTTTTCTTGCCAATCTGTGCGAGAAGCGTCACAAATTTTCTTTAGAACAGTGATGAGAGTTTTGTTGGTACTTTCAGCCAAGCCATTTCCTTGAGGATAATAGGGTGTACTCTTCCGATGTTGGATGTGAAGATAATCCGTCAGCTCTTTGATGGTATGATTGACAAAATGCACGCCCCGATCACTAACAAGTTCCGTGGGACAACCAAAACGCGTGATGATGTGCGTGTAGAGAACCTTGGTTGTGCTGGCAGCAGTGTTGTCCGGAAGTGCACAAGCTTCCGCCCATTTGGTAGCATAATCCGTGATGACCAGAATATAGCGGGCACGGGTGTGCCGCGCCGGTGGGTCCATGGGCCCCACAAATGCTGAAGGGATGTGGCGTGGCGACCGGCGTCAATGGAAGAAGCGTCCGCGGTCGTGGGCTTGCCCACCGCGGACGCGAGCGTCGCGTCGCGAGCATAAGCGTGGGCATCTTTGAATAGCGTGGGCCAGAAATATCCTGCCAAAAGAATTTTGCATGCCGTGGCGTCACCACTAAAATGACCACCACCAAGCCCGTCGTGGGCTTGTCGAACAATATCGGGCACCTCATGAGGGAGGACACAACGACGGAGGACCATGTCTTTACCGCGTTTGTACAGATGGCCAGCAACCATAGTGTAGTCACGGACTTCTCTGAGAAATTGGCCGGCGGCGGGGCCGAAGCTTGTCGAGAGAGGCGTCCGGATCCGCTTGAGGAAGAGCTCCGGTGGAGAAGATATTGCCGAAAGTTGTGAAACCAATGGGGCGTGGCGTGACCGTGAATAATTGAGCGTCTGGAAAGGCGTCGAAAAACACCGATGGAGGATCGCCCCGTGTGGATGCGTGAAAGATAATCAGGCACCACATGAGACTTGTCCGAAGGGAGCAAATTCTTGCAGAAGAAGGACCCAACGAGCAATTCGTCCCGTGGGCGTGGCTTTGTTGATCAAATAAAGAAGAGCTTGATGATCAACAAAGAACTTGATCTGGCTTCCCAACAAATAATGTCGGAAACGTTGGACACAGAAAACTAAGCCCAAAGCTTCCCGTTCCGTGGCAGAATAGTTGCGCTCAGCAGGATTGAGTTTCCGGCTGGCATAGCGGATTGGTTTATCCATGGTTTCATCATAGGCCTGAGAGAGAACAGCACCAATGGCAAAAGCAGAGATGTCAACATGAACGTGGAAAGGCTTGTCTCATTGAGGAGGAACACGGACCGGGGCCTGAGTAAGTAATGGCTTCAACCACGGCGACGGCTTGGGAATTCCAAGCCCAAGTGGATTCATCACCCGTGAGTGTATGAATGGGGTCAGCTATAGCTGCAAGTCCAGGAATGAAGGTAGAATAGTAATTTACCTTACCCAGGAAAGAGCGTGTCTCTTTGATATTAGACGGTGCTTGAGCTTTCAGTACACAACTGATTTTAGCGGGATCCGTGATGATGCCTTCTTTACTGACCACATGACCCAACAGAACACCGAAGGTGACGCAGAAAGTGCATTTCTCAGGATTGAGACTAATGCCGGAGTCATCACATTTTTGAAAGACAAGCTCCAATTTGTCCAAGTGATCATCCACGGGGCTGTAGGCAGAAAAATCATCTTGGAAGATCTGAAGAAAAGGTTGATCCTTCATAAAGTCTTGAAAGGCAGAGAGCATGATCTTATTTGAAAAGTTGAAGGAGAGTTTGACAAACCAAAAGGGACCACCTTGTAGGCAAAAAAGTGCTTACAGGGGTGGTGAAGATAGTTTTGAGTTGATCTTCTTGCTTGATAGAAATTTGATTGTACCCAAAAAAACCGTCCATGAAAGAGTACATCTCATGACCAGCAACTTCTTCAAGAACCTGGTCGGTGAAGGAAGCGGAAAGTGATCACGCTTTCGTGGCTTGATTGAGTTTTACGTAATCCCACAAAGCGGATCTTACCATTGTGTTTGAGAGCAATGGCGATGGGGCTCACCCATTGAATGTTTGACCTCATAAATCAGGCCCGGTGACCAAGAGTTTGTCAATTTCAGCCTTGGCCGCGGTCCGCGGTAATTTGGGTTGAGCACATCTTGTCGTTGCTAGATTGGGCGTGCATCGGGGTTTGGTAGGAATGGTGAGTTCCCCCAATTCTTTTTTGATACCTCGAAGGTCTTTGTAGCTCCAAGCAAAAATATGTTTGAATTTCTTGAACAGCGTCACAGCGCGTGCTTTATAGGTAGACGGAAGGTGAGCAAAAAGCGGATTTGGTTGGTTGTTACCAATGTCCACAATTTCCACTTCTGGAGTTTGAATATGAGGAACAACCTCCGTGTCCTGAACTTGATGAGCAGGAGGCTGAAGCATTACGGGAGGAGCAGCATTTTGCGTGGTGAAGAAAAGAGGCTGCTGAGCGTCATCAAGCAAGGGTTGCTTCATGACGGCATGAACATCAACTGTCTCTGGAGAAGAAAGTGGGTCAGAAAAATGATCAAGACGTTGAATGCGATTGCAGGAAGCCAGGTAAGGGTCCAAAAGAGCCGCTACAGCCTATGCATGAATAGTCCTGTACCAGGAGGCACAGGACTAACATCTATTGCAAAGACTGTGCCGGAATAGTCTTACCTTTGGAGGTAAACACTTCATTGCATTCAGAGATTTCAGACAAGTAGCGCCTGTTGTCAAGGGAGGTGGAAGAAATGCAGCATACAATGCATCCATAAAATCCTCGCCACTATCGCAAAGTTTTCGTCTATTTAGATTAAAAGAATCGATATGCAACGCATAAGATCCCGAGCTAATGCAATTCGTTAATCATATAGGAGAAAATTGGCAAGAATCTACAATCTCATTAGACATCTTCAACACAACTGCTAGCGTAAAAAATAGCATTGAATTTCTCTACCCATCTAACGCCTTCAAGTTTCGGAAACATGCAAAGAACACAACTTTATATCACCAATTAATAAGATCGTTGATAATATTAACGATAGCATTCTTGATAGTGCCTAGTTATGACAAATCATATTATAGCCATGACCACATTACCGAACAAGATGAAATCATACATGATCATCCATATATGACATCAGATGTCTTGAATAATTTTATATATTCTGGAATACCCAATCACGAGCTAAAGCTTAAAGTAGGGCTATATACTATATTATGAAACGGCTAGACATGGAAAAGGGTCTGGTGAAAAATGCGAGAGTTATGGTTGTGTCAGTGCACGCGAAGTTTGTGATGGTAAAAGTATTAGATGAGGCCCCGGGGGGTGCACTTATACATAAGGGGGGTATGGCATCTGCGTTCGGAGGGTAGCAAAAAACCCCCCTTGTATACGCAATTTTGAAAGGCAATTTGACCCCTCTGTGTATAGATATTGCTCCAAATTAGTGCCTAAAAACATCCCTAACCCCTAAGTATACGTACGCAAATGGTCCAAAAAAAACCCCTCCGTTGAACTCTCATGGGTTATACGCCGATCAAAGGTGAATCCCCCGGGGATGAGACACCCCAAGAAGATGCATGCATGTCATAGTTACCGCAAACGGCCGTTTTCGCCATTTTTTGGCCGTTTTTGTAATTTTCCACAAGTGCCGTTTTCAAAGGTGAAAACGTGCATAAAACGCGATGTTAAAAACGCCTGCGTGGCTTTTTTTTGCGCCGTTTTTTAGGAAAAAACGGCCGTTTTTGGCGTTTTTGGTAAGAGGAATTTTTTGGGGAAAATTTCGTTCGTGCCCTGTTATGTTTTGGAGGCAAAAAATTGAGGCAAAGAACTGCCCCCCTGTTTCCAATCGATTCAAGGTAGCTCCAGCCCATCCGGTAACTCCTCAACAAGCTCGATTTACCAAACCATTCCGCAGGTCGATTCAAGAAGGAAGAAGGCAAGTATTTTGCATTTCGATTTCTATTTGCATTATGAATAAGTTTCTGTCAGTTCAGTAATCAATCTTCAAGCAAGCGCCCATTGCCTTATAGTCCGGATTTTCGACCTGCCATTGAAGATTAGACTTGCTGCTCAAGCCAAATTCACCACACATTTCGTGGCCTTGAATCGACCTGCCATTGCTTATTTCGACCTGCTGCTCAAACATAGAATAACTCTTACCTCTGTAAATCCTTCTGGATGAAGGTGACTAGAGACTGGATGAAGCTGAGAGGCAACCACAAAAGAACTCCCTCAGCAGGGTACATACAGATCTGATGAATTGTCCATTGAGCATGTCTGAATATGCCATCTTTTGTACGTGCATACCCTTAGGCTTGGTAAAAAATGGCTATTATATACATCAATCTTTCCTCATAAGTGCATGTCCCTTTTCTGTCATCTGGCATAAAGCAATGAAGAGAAATGTTTTGCAACTTCCACAGTGCAAATATGAAATAAGTTTTCACGATAGCCTAATCAAATCCAACAAAAGGTATTATCATAACATGCAAATACACTCTTACAGGGAATAGAGCATTTGGAAATAAGAGCTTACTGAATAGAAATATCCATCTGAATAGCTCCTCAGTCTGAAATTAATTAGCTTACATCATGGAATAAAATAACGGCTAAGGTTAGCCAAATGGCTATTTTGTAGCAGTTTTGCCAAGAAAAACGGCTAAAGTAAATAGAAAAAATGCGGAAAAAAAAGAAAAATTTTAGCCCAATTTTTTTCTGCCCAAGTGAGTTCTTAGGTTGAATAGCCAAACCTTTATCTCTAGACATATCCATCAGGACATCGATTAGCTAAACCTAAGATAGAGTGGGCTTGGAAAAATGGATGGATTAGCCTAAAATTCAACAACAATGTACGTACTAACTTTAAGAAATTTCAAATAGGGTTTATATTTTTCTTTTCTTTTTCCACTTTCTTTCTTGTTCCAAGTACAAAGTTGAAGCATTAATGGAAAAGGAACAATGTAGTCCCCTTTTTTCAAGGTTTTTGAACATGTTCATGTATGTTTGTGTCTTGATTTATGTATCTATAATAAATTCAATGTCTTGGCCAAAATGCTTGGATTTTTTTAAATTACTATAGCGTGATCCTTTCGATTTTGTGAAAGTTTAGCCAAAAGCAAGAAACTGTGATGGAGAAAAACCATTTAGTTTAGCCAAGTGTTAGAAACCTCTAGCCCCAATTTGAAGGTAGTTTAGCTAAACCTAATTTGGCTACACTAAAATATAGGAGTAGTAATTTATTCCATGGCTTACATTATAAATTTCTCCACACCAACGCCAACATGCTGCACATAACAGATCCAATCAAGATGTCTTTTTATATTCTGTGTCATCTATAGACGGACCACATTCTTCCCAACAAGCAATACAATAAGTACAACCATTGACATTGTTGCAGTTTTAGAGTTTGCCGTTGTTGACACTTATCACGAGTGCAATCATAGACTATCCTAACATTTCCACAATTTGGCCATGTCTCAACAGCTCTGATATGACCCCACCAATAATGCCCCTTTTATTTCCTCATTAGAGCTCAGATCTCTTCTAAGCTGCAAAGCATATTATGCAAATCATTACTTGCAGCTCCAGTTCATGAGATACTTCAAGTAGGTTGAAATCCGGACTGTAAAACTCGGTTTCATTGTTGTAGCAATATTTACTCTGATAGAGGCCATATAAGTGCTCTCAATATAAGCATACAAATGCTCTTGATTTAATCGTACATGCCTCTGATACAAAACAAAAAGACAAATGGCAGTTTTTCAGAGGCTTTTGGTAGGCCAAATATGCAATTATGCCATAGCCAGGACCTTGCTTTGCCCATATTTATTGCTCAAAATAATTAGATTGGAAACAAAAAAGTAGAATCGAAATAATGAGAATGCTTTGAAAATTATCTGGAGTAACAAACAAACTCCATTCTTGACTGTAACAAAAAAAACAACATGCTTTCTTTTACTGTGACAAAAAAAAAAATAGGAGCTACTTTTTAGTGTAATAAGAGACTTTATTTGCTCATTTGGTATTTTTTTTTTTTTTTTGTTTTTGCAGCTTGTGATCACCATAAGCACCAACAAGAAAAAAAAGCATCAGAATACAGGGCCAGATCCAAGTGCTTGGTGGAAAGAGCATGTGTTACTATTCCATGCGTTACTATTACTCTCTAACCTTGAACATTATGAACTTTTGATGTCATGTTATCTCAGATTATATTGTATTAAGTATGCCATATTAATATTATGAGTTAGTGTACAGATGTGTATATTTTTTTTAGAACTTGCCGTTTTTTTGGCCGTTTTCGTTTTCGTTTTCAATTTCAATTTCAACTTGCCGTTTTCATTCCGTTTTCGTTTTCGATAACTATGATGCATATACCCAATCTCTAAAACAAACTTTTTTACCAACCAGAGAACCGTCCCTGGACCATTCACAGGCGGCAGTTACCACTTCGCCTGTCTTATTCAACCACCTTCAATAGCTGCCAAGGATTAATGTTGGATCGCATCGTTATCAACTTGCATATCGATGTATTCGACCACACTCACTCGCATGCAGACAAGAGAAGACGCACTCATCCTATTCTCACAAGAGTACACTATTCAAGCGCCGATGTTTGTTAAGACTGGGATTTGGGGAACAATTCACATCAGATATTATGAAGCTGCATATCTCTGCTCGACGACTGTTATGTTCCATAGTGAGCCGTCAGATGCCTTTTCACTCAGTCGTGGTATTCGCCAGGGATGCCCTTTAGCACCATTGCTTTTCACAATTGTTGCAGAGGCTTTTGTCGCAGTTATTTACCATTGCAACCACAGAGGGACTTCTCCATGGTCTTACAATAGAGGACGGCACACAAGAGGTTTGCAATCAATATGCAGACGACACGTTCCTCTTTCTAGTCGCCAATGCTGAGAACCTTGCTGCTGCCCAAATGCTCTTAGATACTTTTTCACTGGCTTTCGGTGTCCTTGTGGGGTGGCAGAAGTGTACAGCTTTATGGACATTGGATAATCCAGCTCCGGCATGTGTTCACGATTATCCATGGAAACTACTTGCGCATGGACAAGCCATCAAGTTATTGGGGATTCCAGTTGACATCCATATTACTATGGGAGTTGCATGGGAGGAGATCATTAGGGGTTTGGAGAAGCACTTGTT
This sequence comes from Isoetes taiwanensis, assembly GCA_021234155.1. NCBI lineage: Eukaryota > Viridiplantae > Streptophyta > Lycopodiopsida > Isoetales > Isoetaceae > Isoetes > Isoetes taiwanensis. The sequence continues at coordinate 1,455,646 of JAJEKV010000055.1, read as the reverse complement.
CTGGTGGTCCACCGCTAAGTTGTCTCTTGCGGGTCGCATTACAGTGGCCAAGTCAGTCCTTAGTAGTACCCATGTTTATATGGCATCCTTACTGCTAGCCCCACAGATCAAAGTGCGTGAGCTCATTGCAATAGTGCGGAACTTTATTTAGGCGGGTACTGAGGAAGGTGCTGTCGTTAAGGTGGCTTGATCGAAGTGCATCCTTCCAAAGTGGGCAGGAGGTCTGGGTATGATGGACTTCTTACTGCAGAGCAAAGTGCTTATTTCAAAGTTCATTTGGAGACTCTATAGTGAGGATGACTCTCCTGGTTCACGCCTTCTTAGACAAGCTCTTGGTCACTGTATCCCTCTAGGCAAGAAGGCTGTCAAACTAGTCCTACCTTGGGCTTTATTTCAGACTCTGCAGCCTTTTCCAAGTGCTTCTCCATTTTTGCGTGGCTTGTTGACAGCATGGGAGGCGGTCAGACATCTTTTTTGGCCTTGCCCCTCTATCCACACCCTATTGGAGACTCCATGGTGGTGGACACCACTGCCTCCAGACCCCTCAGCGCCTCCATTGGCAGCATCAATTCATCCCCTTACACAGAGACCATGGGTTCTTGCAGGTGTTGTCTCTATTCAAGCATGGTATGAGGCGGGTCGCCTACTGTCTTGGCCTGAATTTCAGGCAAAGTTCCTGCTCTCTCGTTGGGATGTATCTCTATGGGAGAAGGTCGCAGAAAACTTGCCTCTTATAGTGCAAGTTGGTGTTGTTGAAAGGGTGCCATGGGACTGTCATGAAAATATTCACAAAGGCAAGCACTTTGTCAGATCAGTATATCGCCTTCTTTTAGCACCACAGCCCCTCCGGTTGCTAGATGGGTGGCACCTACCACAGCCCACTTTGTGTCGTACACGGCGATGGCTTTGGGATAGGTTGCTTCTCTCTAAAGTCTCTGTACTGTGGTGGCAGGTTATCCACAGGTGCCTGCGGGTTAATGCCTTCCGACATCGCTATGATCCTCGCATATCTGCAGTATGCCCACTCTGTCTTTTGGACGTTGAGACTCTTGAGCATTGTCTCTTTGATTGTCCTGAGGTTCAACCAGCATGGTCCTGGCTACAGGGTTTGTTTAACAGTACATTGGACTGCAGATGCATCCTCTTGGCATCCTATCCCAACGCATGGCCTCCATCTAAACAAAAGGCATTCCATCTTGGTTCCTGTTGGCTCCTATGGTCGATATGAGAGTGTCGCAGACAACACATCTTTCAGGGCATTAATTCTTCTGCACGCGGTGTTATTATGGTGGCCCAGAAAAAGATATTGACAGCCTACGAGTGTTCCTCCCTTGAATCAGAAATGATGGAATGCATCTGGATTCAGTATCTTCGAATTGATTCTTATCATTAGTTTCCTATTTAGGAGTAAGTACATTGTGCTCCAGGCTCGTGCTCCTGTGGCATCTTTTTGTGCTTACACAGTTAGATGAGACATGTAAATTTTGTACTTTTTATCTGATTAATAAACTTTTTGGCTTTCGTCCTTCAAGAAAAAAAAAAGCACTATGAAGTGCACTAAAAATGTCGATTACAAAGAGTTGCTATATTGATAAGGTGTGTTTTTCTCAATCTTTTTTTATATAGGTTACGCAAGAAAATGATAAACAGCTGGACTTTAAATAAGGTACGTCCTCACCATCTTTTACAGGTGTCACAGGCATCTCTACTTCAATCTTCATCTATACAGATTACGTAAAAAGTAATAAAACAATTGGACTTTAAATGAGGTACATCTGAGGTTGATGCATGAGGTACAATCTGGTCATATGATACATGAGGTTGATGTTCGATTATCATGAGATTCCCCTCATTCATGTTTTATGAAAGTAAAAATTAAAATCCATTTATTGCGGTGATGGCCTAGTGCTAAATCCATTAATTATGGATGGCCCCCAGCCAAGATCAAACCCACTGACTAGCATTGGGTGGTATTAGAGAGAGAGAGAGAGAGAGAGAGAGAGAGAGAGAGAGAGAGAGAGAGAGAGAGAGAGAGAGAGAGAGAGAGAGAGAGAGAGAGAGAGAGAGAGAGAGAGAGAGAGAGAGAGAGAGAGAGAGAGAGAAGAGAAGAGAAAAAATTGTTTATTTTTTCATCTATGAGACCATCAGGTCTATTAGATGTTACAAGATACAATATAGATCATAAACTCTGTTAACAGTTTCACGTGAGCTCCTGTTGGAGCATCACTGTCTCCTCAGCTCTCATATCCTCCTCATACTCTTGTAATAAATGTTTATAGCTCTTAATTGATGCCTCTCTAAGTTTTAGTGCCTCCATCAAAAAGCTCCCTACAAGCTGCCCCAGATGCTCAAAAAATTCCCCAAGTGAAGCTGAATTCATCCCCAAACTATCTCTTAGGTTCTGGTAAGCAGGACAAAGTCTAATGAAATGTTCCTCGTCCTCAACTTCACCTGAGTTGCAAACCTTGCATAACCGTTTGTCTCTGTTGTAGTCCCCCCATCTTCCTACCTCCACTCCCAGGTGATGTGAGCTAAGCCTTCGTCTGCATATATTATGTCTCTTATTTGTTGAGATCTCCTCGCTAAGATATGCCATCGGCCTTAGTCCGGGGTTCATGGTCTCCTGGTAATATTTCATTTTTGTACCACACCTTTGCCAAACTATGTATTGCACATTGGTCCTAACCCATTCTCTTATCATAATCTTATCCTGTGGCATGGACTCCAGTGTCATTTCCCATCGGCTCAACCATTTCCTTATGTCTGCCAGCCACCCTTTATGTTCACTCTCTTTCATAGCTAGCACCGGAAATCTGCTTTCCTCCATTAGCTTAACCTTACTAAAGTACCAAAGCAATTGGCATAGTGCTTCACTCTCTACTGACATCATACCTGCCTCCTTCAATAGCATTTCATAGGGCGTTTGCATCTTCACCCCAAGTTCTGTCATCAGAAACTTCTTTTGTATCTTTTCCACTTTTTTCCACATTTCTTGAGATAGGCCTGGCCCCCATACCTCGCAACCATATAATAGGACTGCTTGGACTAATGTCTTGTATAACATTTTTTTGAGACCAAAATTTACAATTTCACTACAAGAGAATGACTGTTTATTGTCAAAAAAAGCGTCAGACTGTCTAGAGAGATTTTTGCCTGACGTTTACGCTGACGATTAAACTGACGATTACTTTTCTGACGCTTTTTCTGACGATTTTGCGTCAGATATTTCGTCTGATTAAGCGTCAGAAAGTATACGTCAGGTTATGCGCCACATAAATCGTCAGAAATGTAACGTCAGAAAAAGCGTCAGAAAGTACATCAGAATAGGCGTCAGAAAGAGCGTCAGAAAAAGCGTCAGGAAAAGCGTCAAGAAAAGCGTCAGCAATAACGTCAGAAAAGGCGTCAGATGTTTCGTTAGATTTTGTGTCAGATTTAGCATCAGAAAGTGCATCAGATCATTGGTCAGAAGGTAACACTATTACAATTTTAGTCATAACATTTCATCCAAGAGTATGTTTTAGATGGAATTTGATGTTTTGAAAAGCTATCTTCCCCTAAAACTTGTTGATCCTTAAGCTGTTATGAGAGGTCTAGAACTCCCATATCACATGCTCAAAATACTAGAGTTATATATTTTCTGGAGCTCTTTGCATAGCTCTCAGAAATCCCGCTGAGCTACACACAGCTCAAAAACTACACATGATTTTATAATTCTAAGGGGGTTCTTATTTTCCCTCAAGTTTGTAGAAGCCAATGAGTGGGTACCATATAAAGTTTAAAATGGTGATATGCCTAAAAAACTAAATATTGGGTGCATAATTTGCCTAATATGCAAATGGCTATAATGTCTTGTTTGATGGGCTTGACTTTGAGAAAATGATAAGACTTGAAAAGGATAATGGCATGCTCCAAATCAAGGCCAATTTATGCCATTGTGCCATGGTGGCATCCATGTTCTTAGATTGCCTAAAATGCAGGGCACTAGCCATATTTGTTAGTAGCTAAAGGCTTAAGGGGCTAATTGGTGAATATCTATAGATTTAAGAATGATATTAGAAATTATTATGATTTTGTGCAAATAACTTGGTATCCTTTGGAGTAAGCGAAAATTACATGTATAGGTCACTTTGTATGGCTTAAACTTGTCTGGAAGATGGCGGAATATTACTACAAACAAGCTCTTACATTACTTAATGGTGCTATTAATTTATTTTGGGGTTTCCTTTCCTTTCCTTTCAATAGATTATTTGCAAAAAACCATGTTTTGGCAATGTGCAAAAGCTTCTCGACACTTTATATGCTTCGAAAATTTGAGAATTCTCCATATGATAGTTTGTTTGCAAAAAAGCACGTTTCAGCAAAGGAAAAAAGCTATACAATGTGCTATATGCTAACGCTTCCATAAAATGGTGGTGCCTAATGTGTTGAAAAGGGCCAATTGTGGCTTTGTACAAGCAATGCTAATGGGATATAGTGTGCTAATTTCGTTTTGGGTTTGGGGAGGGTATTCTGGCAATGGTGGGAACTATGATTTCGGTATCGTATTGTATAAAAAATGGTATAATTTGCCATGTGAGAGGAGCTTGGATGGTTATTGCTATTTTGGGTGCTTGGCAATTGCTTTTTTCATGGATGTTTTTGCAAAGGCTCTTTGGAAAGGTTAAGAAGAATAGGAAAAAAAATTGGCGCCCTTTTTTTAGGGCGTGGATAAGAAGGCATGCTCCCTTCTTTTTTTGGCAAGGGCAGCGGAGGAGAGGCACAGGGCATGTACGCAGACAGGCCGGCCTGTACAGAAAGTGGCACAAATTCCTCATGCAAGGAAGCGGCAGTGTGTAGCAGGGGAATCGATAGCTCCAGGTCCTCTGCTGCAGCTCCATAGGCCAGGGCTTCCGATGGAGTTGCATGGCTTGCGATTAGCCTTACAGAAGATTGCACACTTACTCTTTTTGGGTTTTATGCAGATGTTGGTGCTTTTCAGAATCGGGCTAAAGTTTCTGCAGGGATTGAAGCAGAAAATCCCATTCTGCTTTGGGCATAATGATTTTCCGTGTTGGTGATCCGAATTGGTTGAATTGGCTTGCTGTATATTGCAATTGGGCGGAAAACCAATGCTTTGTTAAAGCTTAGTGATGGGCTATCACATTCCAATTGAGCGGAAAATCAATGGCCTGTTATATAGTGTGCTAATTTCGTGATCCGAAACAGAGGAACGAAAGGTTTTTTCAAGGAAAAACAGAGCATTTCAATGCAGAAAGAGGAGATTGGCAGTTTGCAAAGGCAGACAAATTGTAGGTTGCAGCAAGGCATGGGAACGGCACATACGTAGAATACATGCATACATCTGCTCTTTTTTTCGATAAATTCCTTCGTTAATCCGGTGTCCAAGCCTCTGTTCATTGAAGATGAGGCCAACCCATGGTAGCAAATCCGGTCTACGAAGGTTTATGTAATTTCTTGCATTTAATGATATTATGGTTTTGGACCATTGAGGTCAAGGTGCACCATTGGAAAAGTTTGTCTGGTTTTAGTTGTAAATCATGTGGGCCATCGATCTGGTACAATGCCAGGAATATTCCCCACATCGATGGCTTGCAATGAAAGATGAACCAAACGCTGATTCAAGAAATTTTTTAAACCTTGTGAATGCATTTGGAGTTTTGGCATTAACGTGTAAACCCTACGATTTGAGGACAGGAGCTCTGGCGCCAACAACATGTCTGGGCAGATAGAAGGCCAGAACAGATGTCGTGGAAAGACGATTATGGCTTATGTGGCCGAAACTAAAATTGTAAGTCCTAATCTTGCAGTTCGAATAGCAGTTCATGACATTTGTGAGGCTAATAGCCCTAAAAAAGATCCGTTGATGGCATTTAGGTCCCGAATCCGGCTTTGGGCCTCAGATAAGATATCTGATAAGAGGTATGATGGAAACCTCTGCAAAAACGGCTGGTTGTTGGGCTTCTATTCGGCTGTGCCAGATCATGACAAAATTTAGAAGCTTGGAGCAAAAAAACCAGGTCAGTCCTTATGGTTATACAATTTTACATTTGAGAATTAATTTATGATATAGAATGTGAAGCCTTTGCAAGATTATGTGCTTCATTGGAAAAAGAGATAAGGTTTTTGAAAGATGTTCTGAAAATGATCTTATATGCTCATAAATGGGCTGAACAGATATCCAAAAATGGGCCTGCCAAATCCGAAAATGATTCCATAGCTGTGGCAAATTGGAGTTGGCTTTTCTGGACTTAGTCCTCTGTTACAACTCTCTGCAGTGTGGACGCTCTAATGGCAGCAATATTAATAATTATTGTGGAGCGCATATATTCAGGTTAGCCTCTGGTAATGTTTAGTTCCGGCCATGTAAAATTTTAAGGTTGCTAGTATTCCTATTAAGTTAAACTAATAAATACAGATGTCCTTGGATATGAGGCAAGAACAAGCTTTCATGCTTCTATTCAGGTTGAAAAATGTTTAACTTTCATGGTAATGTTTCATGCCAATTTGAATATACTTCTAAGACATGAATGGTTTTGATTATCATGATAGAATTCCATGGAATGTAAGATAATAGAAATACTGCTGTTATGGTTTCTTAAAGTGCCAAATGCATAATGGTAAATGCTGATAGATCGAGTTCCTGTTGAGCTGGATTTGTGAGAATTAATGGCCATAACTACATGTTTAGCAATTTGGAAAGCTAAGTATTGAGCTGGATTTGCTAGAATTAATGGCCATAACTACATGTTTAGCAATTTGGAAAGCTAAGCCCCCAGGTTTCTTCTTATTCGTTTGAGACTGATGAGGTATTACGAAGGCATATCTAATTTAATTTCTAAATAGAAATAACATAGGGCGTCTCTATTGACCAACACAGGGCCAGCATGAGCATAAACAGATTGAGACTGGATTTGCTGGATATGAGAAACTCAAGCACAAAGTATGAGCATTACCTACAGAAGCTCTGTTTGTGCTTTACACATATGTTTTCCTGGGCAATGGCAGCGGCATGTGATTTTTGCCTGGCTCTTTTGGAGGTAAATCCATTTACACATGTGGATTTTTGTGGGTCGTTTAGATATGTATAAAGCATATGGACATTTCTGTCCTCAGATTTTGAATTTCAAATTGCAAATGATCACGTGGTGGCATGATCGAAGTGAACAGATCTATTGAAAAACACTAAATGGCATTTTGTTTGTATTCCAGGGAGTTTATTTGGCTGCTGTAAGCAATGCCGAGACATGCTTAATCTACGAATAAGAGACCTTGTGTTGTAATGTCCGACCTGATGATTTACAATCATCCATTCCTGGTACAATTTCATGTATCAAATTCTCAAATAAAACAGGCAAGTTGGGATGCCCAAGCCACCAACAAAAGACTTATTGTATATTTCTAAAATATTCTCTGACTTGGTTATTTGTGCAGGTAGGGATTCATACTTATTGCAGATTTTTGTCCATTGTGAAAAGCTTGCCTCTTTGCAATGGAACCCCTTTAATCAAGATGAGGTATGATGAATTCATATGACGTATTGATTTTGAACATGGAAGCTTGTATGTCCAATGCTAACAGGTTGCATATGTTTCACTTTGTGCCTATGGAAATAGATCCTCCTACTGTTGATTGGTCTTTATATTGTCACGTTGTCTATCTTGACATTGCATTCTCTCAAATATATTTTCATAGGCGTATGATGTGTTTTTGTGATGTCTTAAGGGGGCTAGCTCATCAAATGATGTGTTTTTGTGATGTCTTAAAGGGGCTAGCTCATCAAAGCTGTGGAATCCGTCTTTACTCCCTCCCAACGGATAAATTTATTTTACCTTCAATGCTAAACGGTGAGATTGCTTTTTATTTTTTGAATTCAGCAAATTTCCGTAGGCTACTTACTAATATTATTGGTTGCAGGTAATTGGTACTTGAATTCCTATATACAAGCTTGGGCTTATATGTTTGAGGCCTTGTTGCAATCCCTTTGGTGGCATTTTAATGTTGACATGTAACAAAGTCCTGGTTCCCTCTTGGTGGCATTTTAAAGAAAGATTGTGCGTACTTTGACATGTAACAGTCACTACTTGAATAAAGGATCTCAAATTTTTCATACTCGTCTATGGATTTGTAAAATATATTCATGTAAATTTAAGCATCATCATATCCTAAGAATGCAATTGTGAATGCAACTAGATTCGATTAAGAGTGCAAGTAAATCCAAAAGAATTAAGAGTGCAAGTAAATCCAAAAGAATATATGTGACTAATAACCTGACAAAAATGCTAGCAAAAATATTTTTGACGCATTCTTTGACGAAAATGCTGACAAAAAATTTGACAAATTTTCTGACGTTTCCTGACGTTTTTCCTGATGTTTTTTCTGACGCTTTTTCTGACGCTTTTTCTGACACTTAATCGTCAGAAGAACTGACGCTTTTTCTGACACTTAAGCGTCAGAAGAACTGACGCTTTTTCTAACGCTTTTTTTGACACTTAATCGTCAGATAATAAGCGACAGATAATTCGTCAGTCAGTAGGGTCTGGGCAGTTGCCTGTTTTGTGAAGACCATCTGACGCTTTTTTTGACAAAAAATCGTCATTCTCTTGTAGTGTTTCAGCTTTTCTGCACCTCCTCTGCATGGAGAATAGAGCCTTTAGGCCACTATCCGCCCTTTGTTCAACTGATTTATTCCATTTGTAATTTTGGTCTACAATCAGCCCCAAATATTTGTATTGTGCAGCAAACTCTACTTGCCTGCCCTTTTATGTAAATGTGAAATTGTCTGCCCGGGTGCCAAATACAATAATTTTGGTTTTTTGGAGATTTACCTTCATTTCCATAGTGTCACAGAAAGAAGCTAACACATCCAGATGTTTTTGCAAGTCTTTCTTATCCCTCGATAGTAGGACAATGTCATCAGCATAGAGAAGTAGAAGAAGCACGCATCCTCCTATTGTAGTGCCCTCACCTCCGTTTTGAATTATCCAAGTCTCCAGCTCATCTATGAATATGCCAAACAGAGTGGGGGACAATGGGCATCCTTGCTTAACCCCTATATTGCTGTTCACCACTTCACTACACTTCTCTATCAAAGGAGCAGACAACTGAACCACCACTTTTTCATACAAACAAGCCACTGCATCTCTCATGCTAGCTGGTATTCCAACTCTTTCCATTCTATCCCACAGATTTCCTCTTCTGACCATATCAAAGGCTTTTGTGAGATCCACAAATAAGGCAAACATGGGTTTTTTGGTTTTTTTAACTGCATCCATAGCTGCCCTGAGCGTCACCAGATGATCTATGGTAGATCGTCCAGGCCGAAAACCTGCTTGTCCCCTTGCCCTCACCTCTGTTCGTTCTGCCCATGCACTTATTCTTTGTTCTACAATTGAAGCAAATAGCTTTGCAAACAGGTTACTCACCATTATGATGCGGTAATTTCCTGGGTCATTTTGGCAACCAACTTTATGTATCGGTACTGCCCTGTTTGTTTGCCATTCAGCATGAAAGCCATCCCTTAGTGCAGCATTTAGCATTTTGGCTAGAATCTTCTGAACATTGTTTCCAGTCCATTTAAGCATTTCCGCCCCCAAGCCTGTTGCATCTAATGCTTTTCCTGTTGCGAGCTTCTGAAGTCCTTTCAGTACATCTATTTCTGTGATATGCATTGACTCGTGATCTCTCATCATGATATCTTCCACCCCTTCTATATGGTAGAGTTTGTCTAGGTGACCAACCAGAGCATGCGCGTCTAGTTTGTGAGTTTGCCCTTTTGAGTCTCTCAAGCGATTCCAAAATTTTCTCGGATCCTTAACCAGCTCTTGCACCATTGCTGCTTGTTTCAATTTCAGGAAACCTCTCTTCTTGCATCTTAGCATCTTGAAATACACCTTCCTGGCCGCGTGCTTATCTGGCCCTTTTGTTTTTTTGTATAACTCTCTTTGGCGCTTACACTCCTCATCAAACCAAGCATGACATGGTAGCCCCTTAGCTCTCCTATACTATCTATCTATCTTATCAAGCAAGAATTCTGTCAGCATGTGGCTGATTTCAGCAGCATTGTCTGGCCATTGTATCTCTCCTACTCCTTCCTCACACATCTTCTCATACATTTTTGCTTTTCTAAAATTTAGGCGCGCGCATGCCTAAATGGGGCTTGTCACATCCTGTTCTTGCCCATTGTCTTTTATCCTCAGCGTAATGGTTAGGGGAACATGGTCAGATTCTGCCCTGCTCAATCCCACTTCAAATCCCTCAATCTCATGTAGTGCTTGCACATGTGCCAATACTACATCAACCACACTAGCCCCCCTTCCACCTGATCCAAGTGACGTGCATTTTTGTGTCCCATTAAACAATTGCATCCCATTAAGCACTAACAGGCTTAGCCCACCACACATATTAAGCAAATGACTGCCTTGTGGTGTTACATATTTATAAGCATCATCAGTCACCCGGTCCCATCCTGATAATTTAATTTCATCCTCTTCCATTCTCTCCATCCAGATAGGCTCTCCAAATGCGCTGGTCATGTAGGCTTATTTATCAGCAATTCTACCATTGAAGTCACCCATAAGAATGATGTTGCCCTCTTCCATGAGATCAAGCGCTGCTTGCTCCAGGTGATGAAAGGGGTCATCCCTATCCATGTCTGGCAGGTCGTAAGTAGGGGACTCCCTAGGTGGAAAATAGCATCCGAACACAAAAGTGGGGTTTTGATGATTTGGTAATTCAATAACAATGAATTGCTGCTTACATTTATCCCTTCTAAGCTTTACCATTCCAGAGAATTCTTCTCTTATGTAACATGCTACCCCTCCAAAACCTTTGTTTCTCCAGCCCTTCTTATGCCATTCAGAGTGAAGCACTATGTATCCCTCAATATCTGGTAAACCGGATTCCTCATGTTCATGTGTCTCAGCAAAGAAAATAACATCCCAATGATTGAGAACATCTCCAGCAGAGGCTATTTTTGTAGACTCCAATCCGTTAATGTTCCACATTACAAATCCTCGATGAATACGCAATCCCTATTCTGGTCTCCTTGATCCTGCACAACTACTTTCCCCTTCTTCCAGAATGCCTTCTTTCCCGCTTGTCTTGCTTCTTTCAGATTTGGATCTCCAATTTGTGCTGTGCATATTGTATCTGTGTCATGTCTTCATTTATCCACACCCTCAGATCTTTTACATTCCTAAGGGACGCTCTTTTCCGCAGCACTGCTACCTTATGCTCTTTATTGTAGAGAGAGAGAGAGAGAGAGAGAGAGAGAGAGAGAGAGAGAAGAGAGAGAGAGAGAGAGAGAGAGAGAGAGAGAGAGAGAGAGAGAGATGAAATGAAATGAAATGAAATGAAATGAAATGAAATTTATTATTTCATCTTCGAGACCGCCAGGTCTATGAGACGTTTACACATTGCCTTCAAAATCATAAAATAGATCATCCAGTGCATCCTCTGAGAATAATACACTGGGCTCCTCTACCTCTATCTCCTCTACTGCACGTTGTTTCAGTAGGTCCTCCCTGCATCTAAGAATGTCAACTATACACCCCCCAATACATGATCCTGGATATGCGAAGAAATCACCAAGTGAAGTAGCCGAAATCCCATGTTTGAGTCTGATATTCGAATATGCCTGACAGGAAACTAAGACATGAGTCTCGTCCTCTACCATCCCTTCACCACACACCCTGCAATGCCTAATGTCATGTGCAATATTTGCCCATCTCCCAATCTCTACCCCCAGGTGATGAGAGCTCAGTCGGATCCTGGCAATTGCTTGTCTATATTTTACTAATATGGGCTCCCCAAGGTAACGCGCTGCCTGCATGGAGGGATTCATATGTAATCTGTAATACTCTTTCTTCACTGCCGGCACACTCCATGACTTATGTCGAAAGCTATCCCTGATCCAGCCCTCTATATTTTCCTTATGTACTTCTAAATCATGAATACTCATCCCCCATTTTATAAGCCATCTCTCAACGTCTGCATACCAGCCCTTGTTCCTTGTTTCCTCTAAAGCAAGTCGTGGTAGACTATTACTTGGCAACTCATATAGAACCTTACATATGTAGCGTAAGAGTGCAAAAAAGCTTGACTTCAAGTGGCATCATCCCACACTCTACCAACATCATATCATTATGGTGTTTGCATTTTGGTGCCTAGCTCTGTATGAAAAAATTTCTTTTGTATCTTTTCTACTTTTTCCAGCTTTCATTTAGGCAAGGCCCCGGACTTCACACCCGTCTGGCCACAGCGGTTTGCACCAATACTTTGTATAACATGCGCTTCATCTCAAAATTCCATATCTCGGCGTGCACACACTTTTTTTGCATAGCATACAATGCCTTTAATCCCGCATTCACTCTATGCTCAAGCTGCTTGGTTCAGGTTGGGGCTCTTATCTCGTTTACCCCGGATATTTGTAGTTATCTACCACCTCCGTGTATTTGCCCATATAATGTATTTGGATGTGATCGGTCTTACTTGCCCCAAATACTACAACTTTGGTCTTATCCGATTCACCCATACCCGATTCTTGCGAATGTCGCCAATGCATCTAAGTGTCTTTGCATCCCTTGTATGCTCAGGGATAGCAAAACAATATCATCGACATACAACAAGAGCTTGAGAGTATATCCATACGAGGTGGTGTGCCATCTCCCCATGTGCTCTTATCCACTCTTCCAACCTGGTCTATGAATAACCCAAATAGAGTAGGTGATAAGGGGCACCCCTGCTCTACCCCCATATTGCTCTCTACTACCTCGTCACAAAATTCCACAAAAGGAAATGGCAGTTGCACAAGTACCCTATCATAGAGTACCCTTACCGCATGTCACGAGCTCCTTTGGGATACCAAGATCCACCATCCTGTGTCCCAAATTTTCTATTCACCATATCGAAAGCCTTGCTAAAATCCACAAATATAGCATACAGCGGTTTCCTTTTCCCCACTACTGAGTCCATCATGGCCCTAAGAGTGACCAAATGGTGGGTCGTGGACTTCTTAGGCCTAAAACACCTTTGTCCCATACGACATTATGGTCTTACGCCCACATACTTACCTTGCTCTCCGGAATGGGCCTTAAGCAGTTTTGCATACTGAGCCGCCCACCATGATAGTGCGATAGTTGCTCGGATCTTTTTTATCCCCTGACTTATGCAATGGTACAACCCTGTTAACTTGCCATGACACATGGAAGCCACCATCAAAGCTAGATTAAACATATTCCGGCCAAATTTATTTTCCTCCCCAAACCATTTAAGCCTCCACCACGAGGTCCAAAGCACGGCTTTCCATTAGCAAGTCTCTTGGTCTCTTGAGAGAGAGAGAGAGAGAGAGAGAGAGAGAGAGAGAGAGAGAGAGAGAGAGAGAGAGAGAGAGAGAGAGAGAGAGAGAGAGAGAGAGAGAGAGAGAGAGAGAGAGAGAGAGAGAGAGAGAGAGAGAGAGAGAGAGAGAGAGAGAGAGAGAGAGAGAGAGAGAGAGAGAGAGAGAGAGTGGAGAGAGAGAGAATTTTTGAATTACGTCTATTTAGACCATCAGGTCCATTAGACGGTCACTCAAGTACAGATTCATATGTAAACATATTATAATCCGAGTCCAACAGATGTTCCCCATTGGACTGCTCTACTCTCCCTTCCTCCAAAATATCAACCAACATAAATGTATTATGCTTAATGATTCGCTCTCTCAGGTCTGTCATATCAATAATAAAGTCTGCTAGAATATGAGGTGATAATGTAAAAAACTATACCAGGTCTGAAACACATATCGCAGCCAGCCCATCTTGGTAATGGGCAACCCCCACCTAGGCTCAAAACCCACTGGCTACCATCAGGTGGTGAAAAAAAAATACTTTTTATAAAAGTGAGAAACTAAAATCCATCCATCGCGGTGATGGTCTAGTGGTAAATCCATTGGCTATAGGTGGCCCCTATCCAGGATCAAAACCCGCTGACTAGCATCGAGTGATAAAACATAATAATAGAAATAAATATAAAGGAGGAAAGATAAAATGAAAAAGATTAGCCTAGTGGTGAGGTCATTGGTTATGAGCAATAGTGTGGATTCAAATTTCACATGTTCTCAAACTAATACATGATTCAAGCCTGTTAGCAAGTCAAGGATATACTAATCTATGAAGTTGCATATTCAACCCTATAGAGTTGCATGTATTCATCTGAAATGTCAAAACTGCATTTTGCATCTCGTAAATCTTTCGCATCATTCTAGTGTCGTGCGAGTATTGCATTATCAAACGTTCAACGTTAACTGAGGTCCAACCCAACAGACTTTGAACGAAAGAAATGTTCAGGGCAGCCACTTTTGATTCAACTTTGGCTTGCAATTTATTGGAGGGAGTATTCTACACACCATTCCAACTTCACACAAATTTCCAAACTATAAGCCAGTCGATAACAGAAATGTTCAAGGCCGCCGCGATAAATTTTCTTTTATTTGATAATATTGTTTCTCTATAATGCCATGGTTCTATTGCATGAGCAATAGAACCATCATTCCTTGGATGGGGACATCTTTCCACCTTCCCTCTTCAGTTTTCTCTATTTATAGGTTCATGTTCCTCTTTAGCCTTTTCATCGGCGTTCTCTTGAGCTGCTGTTGGAATTACTCTTAGTCTTCTAGCCTCCCACCTCACCCTCCCTTTAACAGTCCTTCTTTACCTTGAGTTTTTTCAGAGTATCTGATTGGTTTTTCTCTATTTTTAGGAAAGGTCAGCATTTATTTATGGCATTTTGCATGTCGTTTTTGGCATAGTTGTGCTTGGTGTCTCTAGCGTAGTCCTGTGACTTCTAGGGAGACTTGTTCTTTTTTCTTTCTCTCGGCGTGGCAACGTAGCCTCCGAGGCAGTACCATTTGGTGGTCTCCCATGCACCTTTATGGAGTTTGCACCAAATTGGTCGACTGGTTTTAGCCTTGTTTCAATCCATTGGTCTGCGACCTCCGGCCCCCCTTTTTATCTGCCCGGCGATGTATCATTGGTATATCGTGTCCCTACCAAGGACCCTAACCTTCTAACGTGTGGGCCTCTCAATTCACGTAGGTTGGTGGCGTTAGCGGCATGTTAGGTTCACACCGGATCTATCGGGTTCTTGGTGGATCTTATTTTAGCTATGAAGTCGAAAGTAAGCCTTTTACAATGGTCCTTAATAGGGAAAGCGAACGAGTGACCAACTCAATTGTTCATGTAGGACTATATGTTGCTATAACATGCTATGCTCTCGATAATTGTCTATTTTCGGAGCATGTTTTTTAGATTATAATTTCAGTCCTTTTTTCCCATCTTATTGGGGTACTGTACTCACCAACTTCAAGCTCAATGAGAACTCCACTTCACTTGGCCGAATATGTGTGTTGTAGGACCCATCCTAGGAATGCATATAAAAAGTGTGTTTAAAAGGAGATCACGAAATGGTGAAAATGTCTTAGCTTTGATCACCTTCTTGCAAAAACTAAGGACCATTTATTACAAATTTCATAGTGATGTTTGGCAACATATTGGTCGTTCAGTTGCATGGACCTTAGATGCAGATAGGCTGTGGTAAAATGTCAAGTGTCTGCTAGTAATTTGTTGTTTACTAATGTTTATTATGCAAAATATTGAAATTATATGATTGGAAATGAAAGGCCAGTCTTATATGCAATCAAGCATGATGACACACAAACAGGTGATCTATGCGATCCCTAAAATAAACATGCAAGCACAAAAAGTTGAAAATTTCATCTCAGGTATTACAAATGTCACAAATTTCCTGAGCATAAGGATGCACACTTAAATTCCAGAATCATCAGCAGGAGAATCACCCCAGTTGTCGTCATCATCATCTAGAGCTCGCTTTTTATTTTCAGCACTAAAAGGGTCTGAGATTGCTGGTCTAGGACCACCGCTGAAACGTCTGTTAGAAAACCCAACAGAACTAATGAGACATTCACGTTATTTTGGATGCAAATAAAGCATCTGCCTTATAAAAACTACATAACTAATGAGACATTCACAGCATTTTGGATGACAGATAAAACATCTGTCTTATACAAATTTGGTGTCTCGAAAATGCAGCTTTTTTGAATACAAAATTTAGTTCAACGTTGACTAGAATAAACTTAATTACATGGCTTAGCTATGCATGAAGTTTACTTCATCTATATGTATAGCAATTAGGCCTTTTGCACTGTTTTGCAAAGTAAGAAATAATACTATGATCAAGAGGCGCTTTTGAATACAAACTTTAGTTCAACCTTGACTAGAATGGACTTGATTACATGGCTTGGCTATGCATGAAGTAGGTTCTAGGTCTTGACCAAAAAATGAAAGTATGATCGTGAGGTCCTATGCTTGTTAGTGGTGTAAGTACAGTAATCTAACTAGCTTTTTAAAGATACAATTTCTTGCATGGTAAGGATGATTACTATGATAAACAGCAGAGGAAGAGAACCACCAGAAAACACTGAATTTACCTGGATGCTGCACGCCTCCTGCGATTAGTCTGTTGCTTGCGCTTCCTAATATCCTGCGTAGTTTCAAAGTGTCTGCGGTGGCGACATTCTGCAATGATACCCTCATTCATAACCTCCCTTCTGAACCTCCTCACAATTGACTCAGGGGATTCATTCTCGCCAGCCAATACAGTGGCATTGCTTGGGCGATTGAACCACATCAAATTGGCATTTTGAAAAGCCGGGTACATGACAGACATCAAATCTGCACCGACCTCTTCATGACGCCCTTGACGGAGGAGGGGACTCTGAAAAGTTCCTGGGCTTGCGAGTCGGACATAGCCAGATGATGAAGTAGAATCCTCAGCTGAGCAGCGAGGGCGCAGAGGAGAAAATGGCAGACTTGTTGCCAAACCTAAGGCGCACGCCATAGCTACGGCGAAAGGATAAGTGTCTGCTCTCTGTGCTTAAATTTACCACCAGAAAAGACATTTTCAGGCCCTGAAAATGTTACACACAAATGTTACGGGGTGTTCCCACGGTGCTTTGAAAACTCTCTCCTTTTTGGAATAAGCCAAATTTGAATGGTGGAGATTGAATATGAGAACAATTAGGCAAACCTCCGCACCGGTCCTCGCACGCCGAGCCATTTTGGCCATGCCAAAAAAACAAAAATTTGAGGTAATGCCCGAGGGCCAGGGCGTTATTGGCTTAGCTGACATTTTGCTCCATCTCCAACCCCATAGTGACACATGTCAATGTTTCTAACTCTAAAAATGGACTAAAGTCGCACTACACTAAAGAATTGTGTGGGCGAGTTATTTTTTAGAATGCGTTCCAGAATAAAACCCAGAATGCATTCCAGAATGAAGCCCAGAATGTACTCCAAAATGAAGCCCAGAATTTCACTACAGCTTAACAAGTAATTGACATTGAGCAATTTACAGTGATTCAAAAGAATCAAAACATCAGATTCCTTGTAAACCTTGCAATATCATTTTTAATATTACACTGATTTGTAACCCTTGCAATATCATTTTCTGTTATGGATGTGATCTATGTTTTACAAACACTCATTCTAATTAAAACTTAAAATTCCAATTCATACACACATTCTTTTCAATTTCAATTCACACACAATTCAATTTTAATTTCAATTCAAACACAAATCAATGGAATTCAAATACACATAGAATTGAAGCAATGGTTAAAATTTCATTACATGTTCTAACTTGTTTAAAAAGCATATTACAATGGGTTATAATCATACTACAATGGTTTATAATCATATTACAATGGTCTGAAATTTACAATTAAAAAGAACAACTAGTCTGTTCTCTTCTTCTTCCCATGTACAAGTCTTAGAGTTTCTTGTTCTACTTGTTGGATTCAGCTCACTTGATGTAGGTTGATCTGAGTTTTGAGCAATCAATGCACTGTTTTGTGGCAAACTGTCCAATATTTGGTTATTTGTATCTTCTGGCAGATCAAAACAGTTTCCACTCAGAAGTAACCAAATGATTATAAACATTTACACTCTGGTTCATTTACCAATAACTCATATTTGCTGCCCCGTAAGAACTTGTAAAATAATCCAACAACAATTCTGGCAAACTTTTGGCCCCATGGATCTTTGAATGCCTTCTCCACCACATGTTTCACCTTATTGCACTTGAGCACGTAAAAGTCCATGTTCTCCTTATTGTCTGGCCCTGAAACTACAGAAAAATTATCTCCAACTACAAGAATGTCAGACCCATTGAGGATCACCTTCAAAAACAGGGCCATCTACAACATCTTCCACATAATCAGCTCAGAGTATTGCCATGTACCTATTCTACCTTTGTTAGAGCACTTGCCATGTTTGCCTAACCAACAATTATGACAAAAAAAACTATAATCCATATGAGCAACTTGTGTAGGATCTGTAGCTTGAATTGGCCTGATAGAATGGAACTTACTTAAATTAGAAAGTGTAGTACAATCATATCTCTCTGACCTGTCAACTTCATCTACTCCAATTTTCCAGAAAAACATGTGTAAGAAAGAAAATTTCGATGTCCTATGTATGACAAAAACCTAACAGTTATAAAGCAGTGTTTCAGCATATCTGAATCTGTCTTTCCCCTCGAGTGTAGAGCTGTCCCTATTGGAATGCCATTGTTATGGTAGTTCCTGCCAAGGAAATAAAAGGTTCTTGCTCTTTTGAACTGATGGGACCATCCATCAGTCCACATGATATGTTTGTTGTACTTTACATCTCTGTTTGTCAAAAATGCATGATGCTTATTCAAACAATACTGCACAGACAAGGTATCATGGTCCCTGTCATCTTATATGTAGAAATGAGTCTCCTTTATAATTTTTCTCTCATTCTCATCCAAACTTGGGTCATCTGACAATGTTGCATGTCTATATGTAATATGAACTAAAATTGTACATTGATCATTCTTCTAGTGTAGACTCTGTATCTCTTGCTGAATCTTAAAAGTATAGTTCTTAGCTAAATCTATGACAAAAACTATGGTGTCCTTTAGAAATTTTGCCAAACACTCCCTGAATTGTTTGGCCTGCCATCTCCCCTCATAATTATGTGGTATAAATTCTTTTAAAACTTTCTTGGCTTCCTGGATAATCTCTACAGTAGTTGTGCATTTGTAAATCAGTTTGGTAACTGGTTTGTTAGATATCTTGTACTCTCCCTTGCCATCAGGCTCAGGCTCTCCTATGGGTTCAAGTACCTGCAATGGTAATGACAGATCAATGTGATAGAACTTGGGATAAAAGAAAGTTGAATTCTTACCTTGTCATAGGTCTTCCATTCAATGTTGTGTCCTGGAATGTATTTCAATTTATTTGGACAAGTTGGTAACCTGGCAAGTCCATAATTCTTGCATTTGAGAGTCAAACAGTCATGTGCATACCATTCATCTGTTTCGTCATCCCTTGGACAAACTAGTGATCTCCAAAACTCACTAGTAGACGAATATGTACATTTCTTTGCCATGCCAGTTGGCCCAGGGCCACAACCACACATCTGCATTTGCAGCTAGCTCCATGTAATTTTTCATCATGCCTAACCTTATTTATTGCTTGCCTAATGAAATCTGTTTTCATGTGATACACACAAGATCAAGTTTCTCTATTCCTAATCTTCCTTACATATGGTGGTTTAAGAGCATGAAACATTGAAAAAGATACCTCAAACTTGGGATATTCAATAGTAAAACGTTTATAGAAAGTAACCTGCAAGTGCAAGTTTACAAGTTATAAAAAGAATTGAAATAGGCAGCAGAAAATCAGTATAAAAACACTGACTTGAGTTTCCTCTAGAAAATGCAAGGGATGCATTATATTCATTCCTTTGCCTAGTTTGATATTCATGACATGTTTTTTGCAAGGTGACACTCTAGTGTTGTTCCTCCAAAAGTCAACCACAAGTTTGCTCTGATCATAAGAAAGCTTGTCACTTCAAGTGCTTTTCTTAAACATTGACCATGATCCTTCCCCATGTTCAGCAGCCAGTCTTCTCTTAACAACAACAGAGACAATTCTTCTATTCAGGTTCAGTTGCTTTGCATAGGCCCTTCTTTTTGTGTCAGCATTAACAGAGTAAGCCATGGCAGCACTTCTTGCTCTTCATACATCTGTTATCCTTTGCATATTTGTGGGCTGTAAATGAATCCTTCAAGTTCTCCACTATAGCTTTCATTATTTTGATTTCTTTGGTGGTGGCAACCATTTGGCTGCTCCCCTTAGAATATCTTCCCTATCCTTTTCACTAGCATTCCCACAAATATTAGTAACAAGTTTGTCAATATTCTTTGACAATCTTTTTCTTCTTCTTCGTGCCGAAATCACCATTCAGTTTGGCTTCTTCATCAGCTGTAGCCTCCCTTTCTCTCTGTCTTTGCCTTTCTTTCTCTGCTCTCTTCTTCCTAAAAGAACACATGAAGAAGCTAACAAAAGTTAATTCTCCAAAGGAAACAGAATAAACAATTTGAATTAAAACACGACTTACCTTGGAATGACTTAGAGCCCAGTGGTGTCTTTGGCGACTTGGAACGACTTAGAGCAGGTCCAGAAGGCATTTTTGACGCGGGCACTTGGGGTCAAGCCCTCAGTTCCATATCAGATCCTGTTGCAGGAGACAGGATTCATGCCCCTTGTGACGTTCCAGGGGAATATACGCTATAAATACGTATATTCCTGGACTCGTCACTATACAAGTCTACCCATGTAGCCTTGTATACCTTAGGAAGTGGCAATGGGTGCACATCTAAGTTAAATGCTTAACTTAGATAACCTTAGGATAAGGCCCATTTCCACATGGCCTTATCCTATTGGGCAACTGCCACACGTCCCAATCCTATTGGTGCCACGTGGCATCCCATGTGGACCCTAACTTATATTAGGCTAAACCCTAACCCTAGACCTCTTTTCTTGACCCTAGCACCCTGAGACTCATCTCACGCTTTTCGAGCTCTGTTTGAGCTACTTGCCGTTTTTGTGGCCGACATAGCATAGCAGCCCAGGCGTGGCGCATCGGCGAGGAGTGGGAGCTACCTCGAACACCTCGGCGACCATGGAGGCGCCCGAGTTGGGAGAGTGCTTACGGAGCAGTATGTAGGGTAGTGCTCTTAGTAGTTCATCTGGAAGTTAGCACTCCAGATGGGTTAGTATTTCGTATCTAGAGTAGAGCCATCCGAGAACCCTTGTTTAACATCTTGATGATTATCATGTTATGATGCTATGTGATGTTGGTTGATCATGTTTGCTCCTCTTGTATTGGGAAGGGGGGTAGAGACCTAGTAGTCTTACTTAGTAATGCTCCTAGTTAGACCCTTTAGTTCCTATTATTATGCGGCATGTGCATAGGAACCCACCGGGCTATGGAGGCTATGATGTGACTCAGCACTACACGGGGCTAGAGGCAATGCGAAGGGAGGATCCCTGCCGAGCGGGGGCTATGGGAGATCCCATAGTGGGCTAGGCTTATGGTCGGTCACTTTTGTGGGCCGGACATGGGTCCGACACATCCTGGGGCAATGGTGTCGCCCTGCCTCTCCAGAGTCGAGTGCGAATGGGTGTGTCGCCCGCGATTCTCTAGCCGTCCGTGGAACCTCTAGACCCGGGAAGGGAGATGCAACCCTTTGCATCGGCGGACCAGGGGAGATGCAACTGGAGTAGTCAGATGGGTGATGCCATGGGATTGCGTATCAGGAAGGCTAGAGTCATGCGGAGCTTGATCTAGCCCAATGCGCAAAGTATGCCTGAAGGAAGGCGGATGGAGTGGTCAACCCTAGCCATTGTCTATAGCCAGCCCCGCCATTGTTATGACTCATGCGCTCTATCTTGAGACATATCGGTCGGTCGACCTCCTTATGAGTGAACCCGCGGGTAGGAGCTCTCATGTTTCATGGCATATGATTATGATCTTTGCAGCTAGGGATATGTGGATGAGCTACCCTTGGTAGTATGATGTATTGTTATTGCTAGTTACGGCGATGTTTATGCTTCCATTTGTGATAGGAGCCCATAGGGGAAGAGGCAAGACACCTTCATGTCCCCTTCCCGCACCACGGTGATCCCAGAGTGCGGGATAGACGGAGGGCCCATGCGGTCGGAGGACCGGATGGGGGATTTCCTATGGAGTGTACGGCTGCGAGCCATATATTTAGTAGGGAGCGTCACAATGGTATCAGAGCAATGTTCTTGGTTGACCAAGAGCTAGCCACGACCATATCCCACGAATAGGTAGACTAACTAGCCTAGCTAAGGAATGGAATGAGAATTCCGGTCTTGAGCTACTTGAAATGTGGGAGAAATTTTTTTTTTTTTTCCCATTGGTGGGAATTAAAGTAAATTAGATTAAGTATAGTCTAAGTGGTAGAAATAATATAGTCAAAAGAAACCTTCTAGTAAAATTGAGCTCAAGTTGTTCATGAACCGCATCTTTCAAGCAAAAATTGAACGAGAAATCGCTCAAAAGAAAGCTTGAAAGAAAATGGCGTGAAATGACCACTACTTGGCCCAAAAGGAATTAGGAAATTTTGAGAAATAGTTAAGTGATTAGGGAAAGTACCTTAATTAATAACCCATAGTTATAATAAAATTACTCTTAAGAAAAGTAGCTACTAAATCTATGGAAGCACCTCTACTCCTTACAAATTCCCAAATAGTAGCTTGAACCTCTCCTTTACCCTTGTAAGGCAAATTATAAACTAATCTCCGAAGCTGCCATAAGAGTGTCCACCGAACGAACAGCTGACATGATCGATCCAAAGGAGCCGCGAATAGACATAGTCGACCATTCATAGAGGCAAGATCGCTCGAAGGGGCCACCATCCAGGAATCTAAGGTTTCGAGAGGACCAAACAAGTAGCTAGAAAGGCTGGAAGCTCCAGCTTGCACCGGAATGTCGAAGCACTCACGGTGGGCGGTGACAAGCAAATTCTTGAGGCCCTACGACCTAGGCCAGATGACGAACTTAGCCACTCAGGCTCTTCAGACGAATCGTTCCACTCGTGGAGGAGCAACGACTTAGCACTTCAGGCGAATGATCACAAGGCTTGGATGAAATTGAGATCGTGGCGTCTGCTTTTGGCAGGGGAAGAGCAAGTAACAAGAGCAACCTCGGCATCTGAGCAACCGAGCAGCGTGAACAGCACAAAGGGTAGCGAGCAATCAATCTTGGAAGAAAGGAAGGAAGAAGGCGTAGGCAAGGGAAAAGCGAGCAAGGCGTGAAGCTAGGGCGTAGAGGAGCATGGTTATCGAAGAACCACGGTCCGAGATGACTGCGGGAGGATGAGCCAGAGGAGGAAGGACCCATCAACAGAGGGGGAGCAAGAGGCTAAGAAGAAGAGAGGAGGCCGAAGAGCGAGGCCGGAGTCTACACTCCGGCAACCATATCCAATGCAGTCCAAAGAGGGCAAGATCACGAGGCTTCGCAAAAGCGGCGCTCTAAAGATATAGATACGAGAAGAAGAAGAAAGCATGCAAGATTTTATCTCGCCAATGGATCGACAACAGAATGACCAGGGTCGAAAAGCCAGCCTCCACCACCTCGACTCGATTCCCCAGAAGAAGGTCCGGGCCATGGGCCCAAATCCCTCAAAGATGAAAGTCGCCAAAGATATTCGCATTGCCAACAAATTTTTACCAACGATGATCTTAAACTCTCTTTTCGAGTGCCTACATCAAAGGTCTATCCAGAAGTTCAAGATGGGCTCGACCTACGAACGAACAACATCGACGGCAGGTCTCGCCGTGAAGGCCAAAGCGAGGAGGCCAAGACCCCACCTTTGATGGTCCAGAACCCAGGAGGCAGAGGCAGAGGCTGGTACAACCTTTTGAAGAAGGACCTCCACCGGGCGAGGAGGGATTCGCAGGAGAAGCCGTGAAGAGCTCGGTTTAGTAAACTATATAAATATAAGTTTTTCCTGTATATTGTTTTTACTCATTAAAAGTAAATTTACTGTAAATTAATTGCTTATAGGATATAAAAATGTTCTTATATAAATTAATTGTAGTAGAATCCTTTGCATCTTACTTAAAATGCTTTTAATTGGCTAAGTAGCATAAAAATTATGACATAGAAATAAAAAATTGGCTCGAAATCGGCAAACCCACCCGAGTCACTTGATTTAGGGCAAAATTGATCCAAATTTCATACTAAAAGTTGTTAGAATGCTTAGAAATTGTTTAGAAATGCAGTGTAGCACTTTAAATTTGTTAAAAATATCCAAAAATAGCTAAAATCGGCCAACTCGGGTGAGTCCCTTAAGCAGCGTCTCAAGGTCCCATTGAGGCCATCCGCCTTGAACTCACCCGGTTTACTCATATTTGCACTTTTAGATGTCTTTTTAATATGAAATAAGTTGCTAGTTAGTTTAGGAATGACCCAAATAGGCATTTTAAGGTCTTATAGTTCTTAAAATTGTTGACTTTTGGCAAGAATCAAGGTATCAGGGTGAATCCGCGCCAAAAGGGCGTGCGTTGAGAACGCAGATGCCATTGGCGCTGTCTCACCCGGGTCATATGGTTCGAAGCCAAAATTGCATTGAAAAGGGTCTTAGTACATATGCTAGTCTTCTACCGTGCACTCTAGTGTCTTGTAGTACCCCATTCTAGCTTTTCAATCCATTTGGACCTCATCTTAAAAGAATTCCCACAATAGCGAGAATCAAACCTCCCACCCATAGGGTTGAATCCCCAGGTGCCAACTACTAAGGGCGGGCATCGTTTGTGTTTAAATTATAATCCTTAGTTAGATTTAAGCTTTAATAATGTTAGATAATATTAATGGCCAAGCCTTAGACTTAGAACCAAGACTCTTAAGCTAGATAGAGACAGCATCTGCATTCATCCCAGCTTAGTTGTCGCTCTTATCTTGCTAAGTATCTTCTTGTCTACATACAGGTAGTATAATCAAACCTTTTCTTAGAAACCCAGCTAGTTGCCAAGGCCTTAGAAATTGTTGTCACACCAACACACGTTATAGGTGCACTACCATCAAGAGTCTTCCGCCATGCCTTTGTATCATAGATAATTATCTAGGAATTCATTCTATCTAGGTAATTCAGTCTAGCACACCAAGTACACCCAGTGAATAAGTCTCCTTCTACCACCTCATGACAGTAAATAAGTACCTTTTTCAGTGTCTAGTAAAGTGCCAAAATGCCAAGTGGGTCATTTGAGGTAGAGTGGATAAAGGTATAAAAATAGGGTTTGTAGAGTAAGCAGACATAAGTAATTGTTGTTGTGGTAGTATTTGTTACCTTGTGCACCTTATGGCAGTAAAATAGGTCAGGAGAACCTTCGTTGCAGATCCTCGAGCCGCGACAATGGAGCCACTCGACAACATCAACGAATTGAAAGCAGAGGGCAAACTTATGGAGGAAACTTCAGCAAATCAAAGGCCAAGATGGTGTAGAGGGAAGCCCGAGCATAAATAATAAAGGGGAGCCCACAAGAAGGACGATTGCGACATCAAAAATTGACACAAGACTTGCCAAGAGGGCTATCCACAGCCAATGGGCATCATGGCACTTACAAAATTGATCACATTAGGGGAGGAACATCTCCTAGTCAAAGAACGACCCCACATCGATGACTAATGTCTCGAGGAATGACCCCACATCGATGACTAATGTCTCGAGGAACGACCCCACATCGATGACTAATGTCACAGCTATGCCATCAACAAGTAGACGACTTCATCAATTTATGATATCAAGAGCCCTAAAGGATGAGACTGGACATACCTCCTAGGAAGGGCAACTATCACAGATATCCAGGCCATAGTAGTATCAGATTTGGACTTCAAGCAAACATGCTTTGACTAAGGAGGTATTACAAGCCAGCAAGGGTGGGCTGCTCAGGAATAGGAATATAGTGACACTGCAACAAACTTCTTCCTTATCAGCCCCGATACTTCAGAGCAGCTACATCAATCTCGGCAAGCACCATCTCAAGATCATGATGATCTTCGATCTTCTACCTTAGACATTGGAGGTCAAACACCATCAAGAAGAGGCATCATGGGGGACCAGATACCAGCATTATTAATTGATCAGTCAAGATTAATCCCTGCAGATGGATGCACATAAACTCCTCTCAGCAAGAGAAGTTGCACAGTTAGAAGTGGTAAAGCACTCAACATTGTCATCAGCCTTATAACAGCAGCATGTGGCCGCCAAGATGAAGAATCAAATCAACAAGGTCAACACAACAATATCAATTCAGAAGTTAGAAGAATCATCCTCAAATCTCGTAACCTTCAAGGCAGATGAGTCAAACACGAAAGATTCTACACGGTGGTGAACATTACCTTCAAGCTCTTGGGATGCGACACCGAGCGTTATGTTATCTACATCATCAAGTCCGACACTAAGATGGATAATTTTAATGAAGGTAGTCAACATCAACATTAAGGTCAAGAAGAGTTAGAATATGTTCGACAAAAGAAACAGGGCACATGAATGATGATACAACAACTCCAAGGAGACCAGATTTTTTCAACAAAGTATGGATCATCACCTTGCTACCCCAACGACTAACGACTACACCAGCTTTAAGCAAGCTAGAGGACCTATCAGATAGTTGAATATCTTAGAATTATGGGTGATAACATCCATGAGGGGATTGGGACGAAATTTTCAGTAGATTTTGTCATTTCTTTTAAAAAGATGGACCCAAGAATTGAGCAAAAGCTTCAAGGATTGGGAAGAAAAATGTATAGAGTACAATAATTGTATACATTGTTGGCAGATATCCAACATATTGGAACCTCTTCGTGAGCTTGATCACCTCGCTAAGAAGAATTCAATAATAGGATAATCATCGACCATGTATATGACGAGTACTTCCACAGCATAAGGAATAATCCGACCAAATGAAGGGAAGCAATCTAATAAGTCCGGCCAACTTCTTAGATGGCATCAACTCAAAGGTGGGACTATTTCAAGAGGGCAATAATTAAGAAAGGGGAGTTCCTAGAGTATAGATTAGATAGAAAAAACAAGAATAATTATTTAATTGCATAGTTTCTATGTGTGCCCAAAAGTAAGGTCATGCTTACTAAACTTGTGGCCATAGGATTTATGTAAGTAGTTCTTTAACTTGTAATTTTGTACCTTCTAGATGGCGGACATCTTTAAGAGCAAGACTCTTAAGTCTAAATCTAAGCCAATAATTATATCAAGGCCAAGTAATCAGCAGCACCAAAGACCAACTTATGTACGTTGGCAAGTATGACCTCATAATAGGCATTGAATATTAAAGCTGGCTAAGGCAATAATTGATTATCATAAGCAAGAGATACTTATCCCAGCACCAAAGGGCAAGTACCTTATAATTTAAGTTAAGGAAGTAATTCCAATCGTGCAACGCATGTCAGTAAAGCAATTACTTAAGTACATCATGAGGAATGAGGTCGTACATAAGCTACAAGTTGTCGACCCCGACCATAAGAGTAAGAAGGAAGATGCTACTTCGGAACAGTTGCCTCGGCCAATTTCTAAGTTAATCAAGAAGTCCCATGATATATCTCCAGATGAAATTTGAGAGCTTTTGCTCTATTGAGGCGTAGAGTCTGAAATCACTCTTGCACCAGATGCAGAGCCGACCAGTAAAGCTCTTATAGAATGAGCACTTCTGAGCTAGCAGAACTCAAGAAGCTTGTATGAGTTGACCGACTTGGGATCCTTTCGGCCAGGATGGAAGTCTAAAGATGTATATCAACCATGGGCAGCTCAACAAGCAAACAACATAATGGATCAGCCCCAAGAATCAAGATTCTTCTACAAAATCGACTTAAGCTCGGGCAATCATCAAATAAGGATGAAGGGGGAAGATAATTATAAGACTCCTTCAGAACACGGTATGGGCGCTATGACTTCACAGTAATGCCCTTGGGTCTATGGAATGCTCCACCAACTTGTATGCACTTGAGGAACGACATCTTCGAAGATTTTCTTGGATGAGTTCGTCATCAATCTCTCTTCAACAACATCGTGATCTACAGCAATTCAATGGAAGAGCATGCAGCCCTGGAGATGTTAAGACATCGCCACTTATTGGCAAGCTTTTGAAAGCATCAATTTGCAATGCCATCTCCATTTCGGCAAGCGAATTCAGCAAGTAGATAGAAGAAGCCATCCCCTCTAACATGGAGTTCAAGCACATATGGGCTAGTCTTTGCAAGAGTGCAAGGACGGATTAAGAAAGAGAACCTTCAAATATTATAAAAAAGAAGGCAATCTTTAATATCAAAGAACAACTATGCGTACTTAAAGCATAAGGAGTAAGAAAAATCTTCCATGACACGCACAATAGCCCTATTTCCGGCCATGCAAAATTTATAAAGGCCTATTTCAGATTAAAAGTAGCTACTTCTGGCCGGATATGAAGAAGCATATAGTCAGGTATACCCAAGAATGTCAGTTGTGTCAGTAGTCAAAGGCAGAACAACTTCGAATTCCAGGAGTTTTGGAACCTTGGGCGGTGCCAGACGCCAAGTGGGAAGTCTTCAGCATGGTTTTCATAGTGGGCCTTCCAAAGACAACAAGAAGCTTTGAAGCCTTGATGGTTGTGGTATATAACTTATCAAAAGGGCACATACTTGCCATGCCACACCATAGACACGGCTTTGGATCTAGCAGTGTGATCTACATAAGAAGTTTTTTTCTAGGCTGCATGGAATGCACAGGTTCGATCATCACCAATAGAGATCCGAAGTTCTTTAGCGATGTTTAGCAAGACTTCTTCAACATGAGCCGCACCAACTTGTGGATGAGTTTTGCTTATCATTTGCAGTCAAATGGGCAAATAGACCGCACCAATGCAATTTTGGAGAGAACGTTGAGAAACTATGATTGGAACAAGCAATTCAAATGGGTCGATTACATCCACCTGGTCAATTACGTACAATAATATGAAGCAAGAGTCATCGAAGATGTCTCCTCCATTACAATTATCAATGCTTGACCCGAGTTAGGTGGCATAATCTAGTGCCCAAGGTGGAAGTTTCTCAACAACGACGGCAGATATGCAGTAGCTTGTGGTAGAAGTGTAAGAATATCTTCAAACAGCATGTGCACATCAGAAAAGTCTAGCAGATAGACATAAAACTCCTCGAGAGTTTGTGCTGAGAGATAAAGTTTGGCTCAAGTAAAGGTCAAGCAAGATGATGGAGGAACGAGTTAAAATTGTGCCTGAATTGCTTCTTGATAAGTCATTCAAGAAGACCAGGAGGTCTCAGTTCCTCCAATATTTGGTCAAGTGGAAGCACTTGCCCGTGGAAGATGCGACCTGGGTATTGAAGCAGGATTTGGAGAAGCAATACCCGGACTTCATGAGGGAGTTTGATAGGCGGGTCGTCTCCGAGCTTGTCGACGCCGACTTGCCAGGCGGTTAGCTTAGTGTGTTTCTTAGTTAGCCTTAGTGGTGGCATGTGCATTCTAGCTAGTAGACTGCATTTGCCACAATCTTAGAACGTGTAGGCGATGATGGGATGCGCCCTAAGGCATTCTCTAGGCCAACACGCACCAAGAGGTGCGCATGACCAGTAGGGTCATGCGAGTGAGCTATTGAAGCATGGTGGGCGAAGATGGGACATCTGTCGGATGCTCTCTATGCCATGATGCTTTAGTAGTGGCATATGTATTCTAGCTAGTAGACTACATTTTGCCACAACCTTGGAAACGTGTGGCGATGATGGGATATGCCCCTAAGGCATTCTCTAGGCCAACACGCACCAACCAAGAGGTGCCTTTGACCAATAGGGTCATGTGAGAGAGGAAGTGAGGCATGGTGGGCGATGATGGAACATCTGTCGGATGCTCTCTATGCCACGATGCGGGGCTCGCGCACCTGACCATAGGGGGGTCATGGTGAAGGTTAAAGTGATCTTGTGCGATGATGGGATCGTGAGACGTTCCCTAGCTTAAAACCCTTGGGGCATGATGCACTGGGAGTACTTCGAATCCAAAACCGAAAGTATAAAGGTAGCACCCATCATGGGCGATGATAGGAGCATCTTAAATGTTCCTTAAGCTCAAATCCTTAGGGGGCCATGATCGAGTGCAAGGTAATAGGGTAACCTTGAGTCGGGTAGTTCGCTCAAGGAGGTAGGTAAAGGGTGGTCCCCTAAAACCACAATTATTAACTTAACTAACGTAATGTGTTACTCGTACAGGACGAGCATAGGGGAGCACCGACGGGAGCACATTACGTGGATGCGGGGAGGCATAATTTAGACTTAAAAATTATGAACCCTAATGTTATGTGCTAATGTTTTGACTTGCTATAGCACTACTGTT
Organism: Isoetes taiwanensis; assembly: GCA_021234155.1. Taxonomy (NCBI): domain Eukaryota; kingdom Viridiplantae; phylum Streptophyta; class Lycopodiopsida; order Isoetales; family Isoetaceae; genus Isoetes; species Isoetes taiwanensis. The sequence goes on along the minus strand of JAJEKV010000055.1, from coordinate 1,425,364 downwards.
GTTAAGGCTATATAATTTTGTATAAGTATAAATATAGCCTATATTATATGTTAATTGAATAATAGAAATTGCATGTATCTTGTTTTTGCAGGAACGTGGAAGTGTAGTACCTTAGCGTAATGCTGAGGACATCATTATCCTAAGGGGGGGAGAATGTGACGTTCCAGGGGAATATACGCTATAAATATGTATATTCCTGGACTCGTCACTATACAAGTCTACCCATGTAGCCTTGTATACCTTAGGAAGTGGCAATGGGTGCACATCTAAGTTAAATGCTTAACTTAGATAACCTTAGGATAAGGCCCATTTCCACATGGCCTTATCCTATTGGGCAACTGCCACACGTCCCAATCCTATTGGTGCCACGTGGCATCCCATGTGGACCCTAACTTATATTAGGCTAAACCCTAACCCTAGACCTCTTTTCTTGACCCTAGCACCCTGAGACTCATCTACGCACTCGAAACTCTGTTTCGAGCACCGTCTACTGTGGCACAGCATAGCATGGCAGCCCCCAGAGCGTGAGCGCATCAGCAAGAGTGGGAGCTACCTCGAACACCTCGAAGACCATGGAGACGCCAGGATTGGGAGAGAGTGCGTCTGGAACAGGTATGTAGGGTAGTGCTCTTAGTAGTTCATCTGGAAGTTAGCACTCCAGATGGGTTAGTATTTCGTATCTAGAGTAGAGCCATCCTAGAACCCTTGTTTAACATCTTGAACCCTAATCAAGGAACCCTAACTGTAAGTTAGATATGTATGATTAGGTTAAGATGTTCTTATGATGATTATCATGTTATGATGCTATGTGATGTTGGTTGATCATGTTTGCTCCTCTTGTATTGGGAAGGGGGGTAGAGACCTAGTAGCCTTACTTAGTAATGCTCCTAGTTAGACCTTTTAGTTCCTATTATTATGCGGCCTGTGCATAGGAACCCACCGGGCTATGGAGGCTATGATGTGACTCAGCACTACACAACGGGGCTAGATCAGGAGGGAGGATCCCCGCCGGCCGGGGGCTCACCGGGGATCCCATAGTGGGCTAGGCTTATGGTGATCACCCCGTGTGGGCGGGCATGGGTCCGACACCTCACAGGGGCAATGGTGTCGCCACTGCCTCCTCGAGTTGCAAGTGTTGGCTTGGCTTGTTTTGGGGGTTGAGTCGGGTGCGAATCGGTGTGTCGCATGCGATTCTCAAAGCTACCCGTGGAACCTCTAGACCCCGGAAGGGAGATGCAACCCTTTACGCCTCGACGGACCCGGGGAGATGCAACACAGGTAGTCCCGATGGGTGATGCCATGGGATTGCGTATCCAGGAAAGCTAGAGTCATGCCGAAGCTTGATCTAGCCCATCCGCAAAGTATACGGGGAGGGGCGGATGGAGTGGTCAACCCTAGCCATTGTCTATAGCAGCCCCGCCATTGTTATGACTTCGATTACGCTCTATCTTGAGGCCTATCGGTCGGTCGACCTCCTTATGAGTGAACCCACGGGTAGGAGCTCTCATGTTTCATGGCATATGATTATGATCTTTGCGGCTAGGGATATGTGGATGAGCTACCCTTGAGGTAGTATGATGTATTGTTATTGCTAGTTCCTCGACGATGTTTATGCTTCGGCGTGATAGAAGCCCATAGGGGAAGGCGGCATAAGACACCTTCCGTGTCCCCTTCCCCGCACTACCGGTGATCCCGAGTGCGGGATAGGCGGAGGGCCGTCGCGGTCGGAGGACCGGATGGGGGATTTCCCGGAGTGTAACGATGTGGGAGTCAGATATTTAGTAGGGGCGTCACACCCCTGCGACATGCAGCCCTCGATAGACACATTGTTTATTTCGAAGGTGGCGGCATGGGCTTACACTGCGGCTCCGACTTGGCTTCTGTGTGCATGATGAGCCCCAAGAACACTCGGGGCTTGTTGGAAGGACAAAGAGAGCCCGATGGCTAAGCGCTGGAACGTAGACATACATAGGTGCGTCAGGGTGCACATGCAGGGCCGCCGACGGGGGTAGGCTGAGGGGGTACTTGGACTCTTGTTTCCTGGGGAAGCTCTGGGACCACCATGGCTCTGGAACAGGTAAAAGTGGCACACTACAAACATCACATAAACCCCACCCTGGTTTGAGGCCCACAGCTCTACCTGCATTCTTAGTTGTCCATGAAGAAGCGCGAGGATCATCGCGTCCATTCGAGCAGGGGCCCCACCATCTTGACTTTGGGGCAGACGGTGGGTTGGAGGGTTGAGCCGCCAGGGACAGGCTTTGTCGTGTTACTGCCTTAGGGGTTGTTGAGGATGAAAGTCATGCCTTCCAGAGCTGTCCAGCCTATAGTCAGATTCGGGCTCGATACATTCTCTTAGTGCGACCTGGTCTGCCCCTGCACAAGCTACTCAGTACGCCGTCAGTTCAATCCCTTGGCTCCTACCTCCAAGAGGTTTTGGATCTGCGGACTCACCTCTCACGCCCCAGGAAAAAGCCCCTACCGAGGTGTTGGGAATTCATGTATATGTATTTGTAAGGCTGCCCGGTGTGCTTGTTCTTTATGATGGTTTTTCCTCCCAGGGGAGGAGGGGTTTTTATCCGGGTAGCAACGGGCTTGCTGCACCCATGTAATTTGGGTCCCATAGGCCGATTGGCCTCCGCGGACGATAAAACAAACTTCCTTCCTTCCTTCCTTCCTTCCTTCCTTTCCTTCCTTCCTTCCCTTCCTTCCTTCCTTCCTTCCTTCCTTCCTTCCTTCCTTCCTTCCTTCCTTCCTTCCTTCCTTCCTTCCTTCCTTCCTTCCTTCCTTCCTTCCTTCCTTCCTTCCTTCCTTCCTTCCTTCCTTCCTTCCTTCCTTCCTTCCTTCCTTCCTTCCTTCCTTCCTTCCTTCCTTCCTTCCTTCCTTCCTTCCTTCCTTCCTTCCTTCCTTCCTTCCTTCCTTCCTTCCTTCCTTCCTTCCTTCCTTCCTTCCTTCCTTCCTTCCTTCCTTCCTTCCTTCCTTCCTTCCTTTCCTTCCTTCCTTCCTTCTTTTTTTTGGGGTGCGGGTTGGGATCTCCTCAAGACAGACCCTCTGTGAGGACCCTTGGATCTTGGGGAGAATCCGGGGGAGCTATGTCGTGGGATTTGCAAGAAAAGAAGGAAAAAGAGAACAGAACAAAAAGAGAGAACAATGAGATCACAACAATGAGAAAAGCTTCCTTGATATCAATGGAAATACATGAGCTCTCGCAATCGAGAGAAAACTGAAGTGAGACAAGACTCAAAACTCATCTAAAACTCATGTGCTAGCTCTACTCATATATATAGTACAATGGCCTTTGGGCCCAATATAGACCCCCTCCGATCGATTTTTGGTGCGACTCCTAGAAGGAGGCTCGATTTCTGGGAATCTTGGCGGTGCCTCTTGAAGTGCCGAAATCACGCCGACGCCGACGAGGGCGGTGGACGGGTCGTCACTTGTTCGAAGCGCCACCTTTTTGGTAGCGCCCTTTTGATTCGTGGTCCGCTTGGTCTCGCTGCATTGGCCTTTGGACGACCGGACCGCGGCTGTTTGTGGACTCTTGGCCTTGACTTGGTCCATCGTATGCATGAATAGTCCTGCGGGAGGCACAGACTAACACTCCCACTAAACGACACTTAGTCAAGAAAAGGAGGAAGTGCCCGAGGTATGGAAACCAACAGTCTGAAAGTGATCCTCTACTGAATGAGGACAAAGCCATTATGGTAATGGGCAATGAGGTCCTGGCGCGGTTTGAAGAGCGTCGAGTGTTGAGCCAAAGGGCGTGGATCTCGCATCAATGAGGAAGTGAGAGCGCACCATGTCTTCCGAAGCATGTGCATCGGGCGGAACGAAACTGGCACTCCATGAGAAGGCGGTGTCCGAGACCAAGGCACTGACCGGTATTCGGGTTGCGTGAAAAGACCGGATCTCGCCGATTTAAAGAGCTTACTAGGATGCATCGAGAGCGCCACGTAAAACCAGCTTTGACGGGTGGCTGAAGGGGGGTCCGTGAGGTGGCATGATTTTTGCAAGAAAGTGCCGAGCCATGCGAGCATCGGCGGGCCGCTACAACCACGCCATTAGCAATATAGAGCCAATTCGATGAGTGTCCAAGGTGGCATTATCCTCCCAATTGGAGCGTCGACAAATCGGGATCCCACCGGAGATCCGGCCGAGATCCGAGGCGGAGTTGACCAGCGTGGCCATCCATGACGGGCCCAAAATGGAAGACGGTCGAAGAGAGGAACCGTGGGCGTGGAGGGACTCCTAAGGAAGCATATTGAGAGGGAAGCATGCCCGTAAAGCGTGGGTGCGCGAGCCATGTCCCTAAATTCTCGAACAAGATGTCGATCAAGAGCACGACACCAATGGTCCCACCAAGTAGAGAGTAATTGATAGCGGGGAGGATTTACCCAACCCGTTGGGATGGTCTTGCTTTCCGGTAAGGCCACGTAGTTGATTGTAGCCTCCCTGCGTTGCATATAAATTTGGGCTAACTCAAGATCGCCGAGGATCGCCAAATTTTTGTTTACTGTTCAATGTTTCAGCCCGCCATGAGGTGTGCGTCGAAAGCAAGTTCGAGCATGTCCTCTGTTCAAAAGTCCGAGACCGAAAGGGGATCCTTGAAATATGGGTTGGTTGGGGATAACAACCAAGCAGCATTGAGAGTTGCCTCGAAAAACACAATGGGCCTCATCTCGAATTTATCATGGAGATCCGCGGTGTAGAAGTCATGAAAAACATAAGCCATTGGCTGAACAACACGGAAAATGATCAAGTCGGGGTCTTGTAATTGAGCTGATCAAAGACTAAGAGTGCACAAAATAAACCCTTGTCTTTCTACGTAAAGATCCGCCAGATCCGGAAGGAAATCCGCGACTTTGAGTGGTCAGCCGATGAACATTGCCATTGGCGCCGCACCACTTCAAAAGGAAAAGGTGCCGTCGGGCCACCACATAGTCAAGATAGCTGGAAGGAGTAGAGAAGTCCACAGGGATGTTGGTAGCAATGTCGATATATCCCTCCTGTTTGGTTTAGGCTTCTTCAGCAGATTGAACTGCTTGCTGGAGCTGATGTTCCAGGTCACGGATCCGGTTGTCTTTTTCTAACAGAAGACGTGACTGATCACGGACCCGTTTCTGAGGAAGCGTGGCATGTGAAGAAGATTGCCCGGGAGTGTTGAGGCGCAGCGTGGCAATCTCAGCGTCATCAACAATTTTCTGTTTCTGAGCCTCCATAAGCTGAGCCTAGAGAGATGTCAATTGATTGGTCAGCGTGAAAAGCTGAGCTTCTAAGGAGGTGAGGCGAGCATCACGCTCGGTCAGATCATGAACTTGAGTGTGGTAAGTCTGAGAAAGCTCTGCATACAAAGTGTCGAGCTTAGCAATGTCTTTCTCTTTGTCACCCAGGAGGGTGTCCTTTGTCTTGTTCTGCTCCAACAATTCCTGAATGGTGGTTTGTAACTGAGCCTGCTGATCAGCAAGTAGGCTGGTCTGATCATGAGCAGTCTTGAGATCCTCATGGGCCCATAAAAAGGCCTCGTGCTTTTCTTGAAGTTGTGTCTCCAGAGTGTGAATTTGCGTGGTAGCAGCTTGAAGGTCTCGGTGAACCGTATCTGAGGCCTCCAGGGACGCTTGAACCCCATGCATGAGAGCTTCCTGTGATTCTTGTAACTTGAGAGCAAGAGTGGCTTGAACATCCCGCCGATATTGATACGCTGTGAGCGAGGATGTGGAGGTGGAGGGCCCTGTTGTGGCCGTGTTTGGGACGTCTGAGAGACATGACGAGAAGTGGAGGGCGTGGCTTCAGAAGAGGAAGAGGAAACAGTGACATGCGTATGGTCTTGTTGAACATGACCAGGAGAAGTCCTGGCGGAAGGTGCGTACTGTTGGTTTTTGACACCGGGAATGCAGAGACCGGGCCGATTGGAGGCATGAGAAGTGGAAAGGGACCCGTGAACGTGAAGATAATGACTAATGGGAGCTTGAAGATGGCCACCCAATCAAACTTCCGAGACAGAGGAGGGGTTAGCCCGAAGGCGATCTACTTCTTGTAGGAGTCTGTAAAACAACATTTGTGGCCAATCAAGAAAGTGAGTGGAGCAGACGGCCGTGATAACCACATTGTAGAATGGTTTATTGATATGGGTGTTCTTGATAGAATACCCAAGGAATTTGTGCCATAGAAACTTGACAAAAGTGTCATGGGCCTTGCAATATTTGTGAGGCGATGCAGGTTCGCTGATATGGAACAAATAGCCAAACTTCGGGGACATCTATGTCCCGTAAAGCTGCCCAAGATAAAGAAGGTGTTTGCAAAGGAATATGGAATACCTCGTAAATCGTGGGTAAGTAAGATCGTGGTGCCATCGACCACGAGCATATCCTTCTCGGGCGATTGACGATATTAGCAACAAACCGCTTCAATTGGTCTCGGATTTGGTGCTGGAAGGTCCGGGCCAGAGAATTCATAAAGCTTGTATGCTCCGGCGACTTCATGACTCGGCCAACGAGAGCTTCCTCAAAGGTGGGGCGCCAAGAAAGACAATGCATCGGAAAAGAGCAGATCCCTTGGAGTAGAAGCTTGAAGGGTCGGAAATTTTGGTGCAGAACCATGGCGAAGAGCATCAGAGAGGAACCGAAGGATGATCTTGAGAAGGCGGAGAGCGGAGAGCGGGAAGACGAAAAACACGATAGGCTTAAAAAGGTTTTAGGGCGCACAAGTGTTGGCGAAGGGGCATGATGAGGATGAACCGGCAACCGTTGATGATGCCGGTGGCGGCCGGATGCAAAGGAGGCGTGTGAGAGGCAAAATTTTGGCTAAGTCCCCAAAGGGTAAAGGGAGAAGCAATGAACGGCGGAGATGAGACGTAAGAGGAGGATCGATGATGATACCTTGGCGAAAAGGACCACATTAATGTTCGACGGGCGTGAAAAGAAGGAATGTCATTTAATGCTGGCAACTCAAAGTGGGATCTCATTAAAACGAAGGTGTCAGAAGGTACCATGGCTAGATATGCGGTGGGAGAAAAGATTCCCCATTTAGAAACAGCCTTGCATTGCAAACACGTTGGCAAAATTTCTGATTGGTCCACGTCAACAGGGAGGTCCTCGGTTGGCTATATAAGACGAACAGGGGTGGAAGCTGAGACACCCGATGGCACTCAGTATGTCTGTTGCTGGACTGCACGACAAGTGCACTATGCCGTCTAACTGCCTGGAGTGGATTACATGCAAGATGGACTGCTTGGACCTCTGGCGGTGCCACAACCGTGGCATTGGTGGACGGGTGGTGTGCCGGGATGGCTGAGCATCCCGATCCCCACACCAACGGGATGGAGGTGATTCTGCACCTGCACTGGGACCCTGAGCAGAATTACTACCACATCCTGCGTATCACCTCTGCTCCAAACCCGGAGTAGAGGGGTTTTCTCCTTAGGACTTAGTAGATAGGGCTCTCAGCCCGTTTTTGTAAATAGGGCTCTGCCCATAGCGGAAATAGATGGGTTGTGCCCACATTTTGTAAAAATTTCACCTCTATAATATAAATATGCCGCTTGTTAGTCACTATCTGTTGTGTCTTTGTCTGGAACAGCATCTGATGGATGATTGTGACTTTCTGTTGTATGAAATTGTTTGAGGCTAAAGCCATTAACCGATGTAGGTAATGGAGTGCCATCTAATTCAGCCAGCCTTAAAAAACTGGGTTGTACCAATTTGAACAATTTGATAAGGACCAAGCCATCGAACTTTAACTTGCCCGAAAATTTTTTGTAACGGAATCATAAAGAAGAACCAAATCTCCTTCTCTCAATGTTTTTGTCTTAAGTCGTTTTGTCATGCAATGATTTCTCGCAACTGCTGGCCATGAAGAAATTAATTTAAAAGTAAGCATCACGCCGAAAGTTCATCCAACTGCTCCAGTTGATAAACCCTTTCCTTTGAGTGGATTATGTGTCAGAAAGCAAGTTGAAACGGAGAGTTGGAAGAATATATTCGAAAGGCATGAGAGCTTCTTGACCATAAACCGCTTTGAAAAGGAGTGTGGCCGTCAAAGAGCTATTTTGAAACTAGTGTTGTAGGGCCAAAGAACCGTAGGTAAACTTTTCTTGCCAACTGCGGTAGAAGCGCCACAAATTTTCTTTAGAACAGTGATGAGAGTTTTGTTGGTACTTTCAGCCAAGCCATTGCCTTGAGGATAATAAGGTGTACTCTTCCGATGTTGGATGTGAAGATAATCCGTCAGCTCCTTGATGGTGTGATTGACAAAATGCACTCCACGATCACTAACAAGTTCCGTGGGACAACCAAAACGCGTGATGATGTGCGCGTAGAGAACCTTACCGTGGCCGGGCAGTTGTGTTGTGCACCGGAAGTGCACAAGCTTTTGCCCATTTGGTAGCATAATCCGTGATGACCAGAATAGGTACGGGTGTGCCGCGCCGGTGGGTTCATGGGCCCCACAAAATCCATTCTCCATTTGCTGAAGGGATATGGCGTGGCGACCGGCGTCAATGGTAGAGCGCCACGGGCGTGGGCTTTCCCCACACGCGCCGATGCGTCGCCACACGCGGCGCAGCATAAGCGTGTGCATCTTTGAATAGCGTGGGCGGTATCCCGCCAAAAAGAATTTTTGCGCGGCCGTGGCGTCACCACTAAAATGACCACCACCAAGCCCGCCGTGGGCTTGTCGAACAAATATCGGGCACCTCATGAGGGAGGACACAAACGACGGGAGGACCATGTCTTTACCGCGTTTATGCCGATGGCTCTGCGACCATGGTGTAGATCACGGACTTCTCACGAGAAATTGACGGCGGGGAGAAGCTTGCGGAGAGAGGCGCCGGATCTTCTTGAGGAAGAGCACCCAAAGTGAGAAGATATTGCTGAAAGTTGTGAAACCAATGGGGCGGGTCGCGACCGTGAATAATTGAGTGTCGGGGAAAGGCCGAAACACCCGCGGAGGGATCATCCGCGGTGGATCGTGAAAGGTAATCAGGCACCACATGAGACTTGGTCGCCTTTATGAATAATTTAAGGGGAGCTAATTTTGCAAAAGAAGGACCCAACGAGCAATTCGTCCGGTAGCGCGGGCTTTGTTGATCAAATAAAGAAGAGCTTGATGATCAACAAAGAACTTGATCTCGCTTCCCAACAAATAATGTCGAAACGTTGGACCGTAAAACTAAGCCCAAAAAGCTCGCCCGCGGCGTAATATTTGCACTCGCCAGATTGAGTTTCCGGCCGGGCATAGCGGGTTGGTTTATCCGTGGTTGCATCATAGGCCCGAGAAAGAAAAGCACCAATGGCAAAAGAGACATCAACATGAACATGGAAAGGCTTGTCCCATTGAGGAGGAACAAGGACCGGGCCCGAGTAAATGTGACTTCAACTTGAAAAGCCGCTTTTGGGAATTCCAAGCCCAAGTGGATTCATCAACCGCGGAGTTTATGAATGGGGTCAGCAATAAGCCGCAAGTCCGTGAATGAAGGTGGAATAGTAATTGACCTTACCGGGGAAAGAGCGTGTCTCTTTGATATTAGACGGTGCTTGAGCTTTCGTTACACAAACCGATTTTAAGCGGGATCCGTGGTGATGCCTTCTTTACGACCACATGACCCAATGTAATTTGAGGTGACGCAGGAAAGTGCACTTCGTGATTGAGACCGATGCCGATTCATCACATTTCGAAAGACAAGCTCCAATTTGTCCAAGTGATCATCCATGGAGCTATAGGCAGAAAAATCATCTTGAAAGATCCGAAGAAAAGGTTTATCCTTCATGAAGTCTTGAAAACCGGAGAGCATGATTATTTGAAAAGTTGAAGGAGAGTTTGACAAATCAAAAGGGACCACCTTGTAGGCAAAAGTACCCACGGGGTGGTGAAGGTAGTTTTGAGTTGATCGCCTGTTTTTGATAGAAATTTGATTGTACCCGGAAAAACCATCCATGAAAGAGTACATCTCATGACCAGCAACTTCTTCAAGAACCCCGATCGGTGAAGGGAAGCGGAAAGTGATCACGCCCGCGGCTTGATTGAGTTTTTACGTAATCCACGCAAAACGCGGATCTTACCATTGTGTTTGAGAGCAATGACGATTGGGCTCACCCATTCGTAATGTTTGACCTCATAAATCGGGCCGGTGACCAAGAGTTTGTCAATTTCAGCCTTGACGCCGGTCGCGGTAATTTGGGTTGAGCGATGCTTGTCGTTGCTAGATTGGGCGTGCATCGGGTTTGGTAGGAATGGTGAGTTCCCCAATTCTTTTTGATACCTCGAAGGTCTTTGTAGCTCCAAGCAAAAATATGTTTGAATTTCTTGAACAAATACACAACGCAGCGTGCTTTATAGGTCGGTGGAAGTTGAGCGGCTAAGCGAACGGTTGATTGTTTCAATGTCCACGATTTCCACCGTCGGGGAGTTTGAATGTGAGGAACAACCTCGGTGGTCTTGAGCTTGATGAGCGGAGGTCGGGCATGGCGGGAGGAAGCGCATTTTGGCGTGGTGAAGAAAAAGAGGCTGCTGAGCGTCATCAAGCAAAGGTTGCTTCATGACGGCATGAACATCGACTGTCTCTGAAGAAGAAAGTGGGTCAGAAAAATGATCAAGACGTTGAATGTGATTGCGGGAAGCGGGTAAGGGTCCAAAAGAGCCGCCACGTACTGGTCCCGATCGAAGCGCCATGTCACCCCAAGGATCAAAGATACCTCGTGGTAAGACGAGAGAGGCCATCTACCGGAGGTGCTTGAATATGATAAATGTTTTGGGCTTCTTCAGAGTCAGTGTCCGAGATGGAGGGTTCAGCATTCTCGACAGAGATTAATTGGCCAGTTTCGAGATCCATTGTGGCATTGAGATGGCCATCGGTGATAACGAGTTGGTCCGTGGCCCAGTAGTGAATACTCTTGGCCTGTCGGAGAAAAGGTCTGCCAACGAGCATTTCATAATCACCAGGATCCTCTCCTGCTTTCCAAATTCCAAGGGGAATTTGAGATCACTAATGTTGATATGTAGAAGAGGAGTGACGCCTTGAGGTCGCGTGATATGGCCATTGGCCAACTTGATGTCATAAGGGGCACGGTACAATTGTTTGATGCCCAATTGCTTCCGGAGCTTATCAGTAATAAGATTGACGGCACTACCACCATCAATTTGAACATGATTGACTTGCTGATTGCCCACCGTGGCATGCACCGTGGGTGTTGAAGTTGCAACAGCTCCAACCAGAACCGTGGGAAGAGGTAACTGATCTTTGAGAGCCGGACAGAGTTTCAAAATGGTGGCCAGGCTCAAAGGAATCTTGATCTTGGCAAGTTCTTCCTGAAGTTCCAAGGGAACATGTGAAAAAGGGTCTGCAGGGTCCAGTGGAGCCGGAGTCTGTGGTAAAGAAGCGGAGACTTCTTTGAGAAGCTCGACCTCAGCAGCAATATTTGGATACGTGTGAGAGCGGACACCAGTGGATGATGACGGCTCGGCCTGACGCTGCTGAGCTCGAGTAGTGGCATGAACATTTGCCAATGTGCGACCTTCTGCAGCCTGCATGAGCTTCAGAATGCTTTGTCTCACCTTAGGCATGACGTGAGGCATGAGTTTGTCAAGATCTGGTGCGAAGTGAACTTTTTTGTCATCGTCATGAGGAATGATTTCCACAGCAAAGGCGGGTTGCGTGTCATGAGGAATGATAGTCAAAGGGCGTGAAGCCCGAGTGTGACGCGCAACGAGACCAACCCAATTAGACTGCTGGACTGGAGGGTTGAGGGCCTGATAAATCTCTTCTTGAGCTTGTTGGTCCATAGGATTGGATGTAGAGGCGGCCTGCTGAGGTCGCTGTTGTTGAGGCGGCCGTGGAGGCTTCCGCAAAACAGGACGGGGGCCTTGTTTGCCATTTGCTACCCACAGTTGGTAGGCCGTGAGGCGGACAGAAGCAGGTTGATTTGAACCTGGAAGTTGGACTTGAACTTGAGGAAGTTGAGGGCACGCCGTGGTGGTGTGACCCCATTCATGACAATGATAACAATGAGCCTTGGCAGGATCAAAGGGAGGACGGTTGCTTTGTCCCCGTGGCTGCTGAGATTGCTGCGTTTGTTGATACTGCTGCGGTGGTTGAGACTGATATTGCTGAGGCGGATACGACTGTTGTTGTTGAGGCGTGGTCTGGACTTGAAAGACCATTTTATTCCGGAAAGGTGATGAGAACGAGTGCATTCTTCCGTGGCATGATTGCACATATTGCATCTTTTACAATGAGGAGGTCCATTGGAGGCATTGCATTCATTTGCCAGATGACCTTGATATTTACAAATAGTACACCAGATGTGAGCGCGTTGTGGATTTGCTTGCTGAGGTTGAATAGAGTTCTGGGGAACCATGACGGGTGGCATGAAGGGGAGTTCCTGAAGAGCGACACCCCGTGAAGAAACGTTGACGGAGTGATTGACCAATTCAATGGCCTGCTCCAGAGACTTTGGACGCAGGTATTCTGTCATGAGGCGAATGGCAGGAGGAAGACCCTGCAGAAACCAGACGAGGATCTGGCTTTGCGTGGGGTACTCCTGTAGTTTACTGACGAGAATGTGAAGACGGTCCGCAAAATCCCTGGCTGACTCCGTGGGCTCTTGTTGAAGGTCATTGAGTTGCTTGAGGAGTAACTGATCATCGTCCGTGGTGCCATAATGAGACAGGAAGGCAGTTTTCATTTTGAGCCAACTCTGTTTCCAGTGACTTTTGTTGGCCATTAACCACTGGTGAGGGGCGCTGCGTAGCGTGGTCGAAAAGATGTGGAATTTGAGTTGTGGCTGCGCATGACCATTCAGAATGGCCAAGGCTTCAAATTCCTCCATGTGGGCTTGAGCACTCTGATCCAGAGGTTTGCCTTTAGTGTTACCGAAAGTTGGATAAGTCAGCTTCAAATTAGGAGTTGGAGGTGAAGGTGGAACTGACGCATAGACAGGTGGATTCGGTGGAGGATAAGTGGAAGCATAGAGAGGTGGAACAGTCTGAGGCTGAGAGCCAGGGGGTGGAACAGAAAAAACATGAGGTCCAGCAAAAGCAACATCTGATGGGGAAGGGCCTTGGGAGCCGTCCACATTAGGCTTGAGATCAGTGGTTTGATAAACAGGAAGAGCATGCTGAAAAGATAGAGAAGACTGAAAGTTGTGAACGTGGGAAGGGCCAAAAGACACTTGATGGTAGCCCATCCCACCCGGAGGGGAAGAAGGTTGTGATGGAAGAGGGGTGTGACCTGAAGGGATATTGATATAAGTGCTGTCAGGAGTCTGGAAATAATGAGGCGTGGGCTGAACAGGGGTATGTTGTGGAGATTGCGGTTGTGAACAGTGACGACACACCGGGGGAGACCCTGGTCGAGAATGAACACGAGGGGTAGGAGGTGCCGACTGAGCGCTTGAGCGGATAATGACCTCCCTCAATGTCATAAATTGTCATACATATCCCCAACAGCCTCAAGATCGCCTGATGGCGCCCGTGACGAGCCGCCGCTTGGCAGAGGGAGTTCTTCAGAGTGAAACCTCTAGCGACATGATGGAAGAAAAAAATCAGACCCGGCAATGGCACGTTGTTTGGGGTCTGGGTTCGAACTCCGCAAGACAGCCCTCTGTGAGGACCCTTGATCTAACAGAGAATGGGAGCTATGTCACGCGGGATTTGCAAGAAAAGAACAGGAAAAAGAGAACAGAACAAAAAGAGAACAATGAGATCACAACAATGAGAAAAGCTTCCTTGATATCAATGGAAATACATGAGCTCTCGCAATCGAGAGAAAACTGAAGTGAGACAAGACTCAAAACTCATCTAAAACTCATGTGCTAGCTCTACTCATATATATAGTACAATGGCCTTTGGCCCAATATAGAACTGATTTCGGTGCCGACTCCTGGAAGGAGGCCTGATTTGCGAGAATGCTGGCGGTGCCTCTTGAAGTGCCTGAAATCACGCTGACGCTGACGTAGGCGGTGACGGGCCGTCACTTGTCTGACCACCTTCTTTTGACGGCAGCCGCTTTTTGATCAAGGTGGGTCCATTTTTTGGTCTTCTGCGTGGCCTTGGACGACTGACCCGTGCCTGTTTGTGGACTCTTGGCCTTGACTTGGTCCGTCGTATGCATGAATAGTCCTTCCTTCCTTCCTTCCTTCCTTCCTTCCTTCCTTCCTTCCTTCCTTCCTTCCTTCCTTCCTTCCTTCCTTCCTTCCTTCCTTCCTTCCTTCCTTCCTTCCTTCCTTCCTTCCTTCCTTCCTTCCTTCCTTCCTTCCTTCCTTCCTTCCTTCCTTCCTTTCCTTCCTTCCTTCCTTCCTTCCTTCCTTCCTTCCTTCCTTCCTTCCTTCCTTCCTTCCTTCCTTCCTTCCTTCCTTCCTTCCTTCCTTCCTTCCCTTCCTTCCTTCCTTCCTTCCTTCCTTCCTTCCTTCCTTCCTTCCTTCCTTCCTTCCTTCCTTCCTTCCTTCCTTCCTTCCTTCCTTCCTTCCTTCCTTCCTTCCTTCCTTCCTTCCTTCCTTCCTTCCTTCCTTCCTTCCTTCAGCATGTGTCTCATTTTGTATGAATTCACCATGTGCCTTCTCTGTCATAAAATTAGTTTGTGTTTCTTCATAACAAAATTCAGCACCAATATCTGAAAAGATAAATTAAAAACTAAGTTTATAAACATCACATAAAGTCTCTATTCAAACAAGCAAACAACAATAAAATAAATCCTTCATGAAACGAGCTTTCGAGAATTTAAACACTTATTTAAACCAAACTTGAATTATCTTGATCCTCTTCTTCAGCATTTGTCTCATTTTGCACAACTTCAGCATGTGCTCCTGATAAAAAGTTAGATAATACAATGTCTAGATAATACAACTCTTTCCTTTTTGTGGACCTTTTCAAAACAATAAATTCTACAACTTGAATTATACAATGGTGAGAGAAATTACTGTAGCAAAGGTATTGATTAAACTACTGTAGCAATAGTGAAAATCATACTCTTACAAATTGAATCAATTCATTCGATAGCACAGGTATTCATCCCTTGATGAATCCGAAAATCACCACACACCTTTCATTGTTGATCCTTCTTGTATTTATTCACAGTCGGCACCGATCCATGGAGAATCGGCACCAAAAACTCGTCATCGGTTTCGTTCCATTCCTTTCTATTTGAATGCTTCGATGGTGGCTTTATCTCATTTGACCGACCACAACCATTGCATTTAACCATTATAATAATTCAAATAACTTAGGTCAATGGTCACTAGCTAGTTTGATCATTCCAAACAATGCCCTAGATATTTTCCTGTTCAAAGAATAAACTTAATGGCTACTGCTTTGAAGCTCAACTGACCTTGATTTCTTCCACCTAGCCTTATAGGCATTTGGTCACCCTGATAAACTTACTTTGATTATAATATGATCATAGTTCAACACTCTCCCTTCATATTATAATCCTTGCAATTTATTAACTTCCTCAATGTTAGTCCTGTGCCTCCTGGTACAGGACTATTCATGCATACAACGGATCAGGTCAGGTCCAAGGAGCCACAGTCAGGCACGGGTCAGTCGTCCAAGGCCCAGCAGAAGACCAAGCAGCAGCAGACCACGCAGTCAAAGCCTTCCAAGAGGCGCCGCTCAGACAAGTGACGGCCCGTCACTGCCCGTATCAACGTCAGCGAGATTTCAGGCTTTTCAAGAGGCACCGCCAACATTCCTGCAAATCAGGCCTCCTTCCAGGAGTTGGCACCGAAATCAGTCAGAGTGTCTATATTGGGCCAAACACAAGGCCTCCAAAAATGAACCATAGTGTTTAACCAGTATCACATCATCTAAAAACCATGATATATGTGGTTTTTTATACATGAATTTATTTGATGGGAGAAAACCATATGTTATAGTGGTTTGGTAATATTGATAGTGGTTTGTCATATAGTTATCAAAGCTGGTTATCAATGCTATAGTGGTTTGCAAGACTAATTGTGGTTTATGAGATTGTTTCATACAATACGGTTCGTAGAAATTACTCCACGATTGTGAATGTTTGTTTGGAGGCTAATTTCACTATGCCCATATTAGTGAATGTTATATGACAATTGTATTTTAAACCGAATCACCTTTGGTTGTTCAATTTTCAAAGCGACATTTTCATATTTGTCTCTATTTGATAACTTGTCTTCTATTCTATTCTATTCTATTCTATTCTATTCTAATAAATATCCAAACAAGGCCCCAAAGCAATAAAGATTTGTCCCAGTGTCACGCATGTCAGGAAGTTGTATCTGATATATTAATAGGAAGAATATACACAAAATTTAAGTATAGGATGCATCTGCATAGTGTATTTTGAAATGAATTCTGGAATTTCAGAGCAATGAATATTTGAATATGTGTTTTTCATCCATGATGTATGACCTTCCCAATTCTTATATGATGACGATGGATTTGAAGAGGTTTGTATTGCATGGTAGGGTTATTATGTGAATTCGATTAATAATTGTTCTCGTGCATGCAGAGGTCTAGTTCTTGATATAGAAGAGAAATGAATGATATGCAAATGAAAGTGCAACTACGACATGTGGGCGATCACTTGAATTCTTTCAACAACTTTATCATTTATAGAAGACTTCACAAGGATATTTGGGAGGAAAGATATGATTGATTTACATTGAATTGAACTTTATCATGCACGAAAACCAAACGGTCTATGGGACCCAATAATAAAGAGGACAATAAACCCATTATTATGCAGATTAATAAAACCCTACCCTAAAGGGTTTGGAAAAATGCTTGAGAATAAGGAGCACACGTGGAGAGAGCAACATGCAACAACCAACTTCATAAAAAAAGGGGTTACACATCAATATTATCTTAATCATAAGGTGAATATTTTGATATAATGCACATCGATGCACGAGCTATTCTAGGTTGGCTTCATATTGTAGTGTATACTTGATGTTGCATGGTGAATCCAATGACTTACATCCTTCAAAGGAAGGGGGAAGGGGGATTCAAAAATTCGATGCAAATAGAAGTTAAGATATTCTTGTGAATTGTATGATTGGAAAGACACAATTTAATTATTAGATCTAGCTCAAAGAAGGTCCTGGACCTATCTAAGATTTGAGAACGAAATTAGGTATAGAATGTGAACTCCCAGCGAGATAAGTGAAGACAAGCCTCCATGGAGAACAACGACATAGTAATTGTAATTGTTTTTGGTCATGCCAATGGTTACTATTGATGTTCAAGATCCTAGAATTGTTTTCAGTGACCAAGACTTCCTTTAAATCCAAATCCTATAAGATGTCAAAGCCCACCTTATGGTTACTAGAGGCAATTCAAAAAGCATTAAAGAACATTAAGCAATATATTTAGGCAACAAAGTAACAAGAAGCCATTCTATGCTTATGAAAATATAATGCTTTTGCTTCATTACACTAGAAAAGTTGCATCTTTATGGAAATCTACACCAACCAAGAAATGCATTTTGAGTGTGATTGCAGGGATGTCGTTTGAGTGTGATTGTAGGGAGAAAGCCATTCTGGCATGATTCAAAGAGGTTGTATATGTCTTTGCACCGGAATCCTTGTTCAACTAATCCGGCCTTATATATTTGAGACAGCCATCTGTATTAAGCTTAATTTTATACATCCATTTATTTACATGCCAAACATCATTATGAGTTAATGTGGGGTAAATTTCGAGAAACTTTAGCCTGTTACAATCGAGGAAAAATTATTTCCAGGAAGTTCACCGATCAAAAACTTTGGGTTGTTATACTTTTGTCAGCTAAAATCTAGGTTTTTGTAGACCCCCATTAGCTTAAATTATACAGGAAATATATTTGTTCGGCTTTTAAATTTTGTCCCACACTATGGGATCGATTTCTAAGGGATGGACATGTTAATGATGTATACAGGAATGGCTCTGCGCCTTAAATTCTGGTGTGGAACAAGTGCCGACGCGCAGAGCCATTCCTGCAATGTGAAAAGAGGGTAGCAAGGATTCAACAGGGTAAAAATCACTGGAATGTCGGATTACAATAGTAGAATCCTGGGTGAAAATGTCGGAATGCCGCGTTGAATAAGAGAAGGCAGAGTAAAAAATCTTCTCGTCTATGGGTTCAAAATAGATTAACATTCTTCAAAAGAAAATGTTCCACGTGGCACGTGGTAATTGGCGGACATGGCTGAATCCTTGCTACTCTGTTTTTACGTATAAGAGAATTACAATCTAGGTTGCGTTCCAAGGGAGGAATCCCTGCCAATCTCTCTGGAATGCAACCTAAATTGTAATTCCCTTAATGTAGTTGCAACTTGGGTTGCATTCTGCACCTTGGCGCTCCGAAATCAGGGTTAAACGCTTCAGAGGCAGAAGCGTGGAAATGAGAGGTAGATGGTCAGAATGTAAGTTAAATCCTCAAGAATACAAGGTAAGTTCAAGAACGACCGCCGCTATTGAGCATGGTAGAAGTTCAGGAAAAATAAACTGGGCCAGATGGTGCACTGCCATTGGCAGATATGGTACAACGCAACCTAACTTGCATTTACGTGTATTAGTTGTGTTAATCGGTGAGGGGTATCAAGGGAACTTCAAACAAAAAAGGAAGGGGAATTTCAATTTCATTACTAGAACCCTAATATTTTGTTAGGGTTTGCGTTCCGAACAGGTTCACCATTTCTTCTGATTGTGTCGAGATGTTCATTTGGCGATTTTGTAAGGAGGCCGAACCACCAAAAGATGCTATGGAGGCCGAACCACCGAAAGATCTGTTTGCTTCAAAGCAGTTCGTAGATGAGCATTTTTTTTCTTGCTGATATTTTGACAGAGTTCTAGGTTAATCCGAGCTAAGAGCAATCTAACAATTTAATATGCAGTGTATGGACAGAAAAGAGTTTGATTGCCAAGGCATCTACATGTCTGACTAGCCATGGCCAGGCGCAACGTAAGCCCCATTTAGGTAGAACCCCATTTGCTAGTTGAGGTTCGCTAGCTTAGATCGCTGTACACCTTTTTTTTAACCTGATAATGCTTATCTGAATTATGTGATATAAGTACCTATTGGCTTTTCTTGTTTGCAGCTAACTTCTGAGTTCTTGTTGCAAGAAAAACATTTATGAAGATTTGTCTTCTCTGCCTCTTTTGTTGCAGAAGCAGAAATTTGTGGACAACTCATGGTATGCTCTTATATCCTTTTTTCTTCGTGTGTATCTTGTGTAATTTCTTGATATTCATAGAATAAAAAAGCTACTCAAGCTATTTTTCTTCTGTTACTCGATTGTTTTGTTTTATCAATTCTTCAGATGCATAACTAAAGCTTTATTACCAGCTGTAGTATACTAGTGTAGTAAACATTCTATGTTGTGTTTCTTTTATTTTCTTTGCTGCCGCATGTGAGTTTTCATTTCAAGAAAAATATCTAGGAAACATTGTCTGGTCTTTGCCTCTTTTCATGCAGAAGCAGAAATTTGTACATTTGCAAAGTTGAATTTTTGCATTGATGTCTGTGGTATTTGAAGTAATGGCTGAGGTATTTTCTCACAGATATGCATCTAGGATATGGTCATTCAAAAGGCAGAGCTTGTTTCATGGGCATAAAGACCATGCCATCTAGAATTGAAACAGAGGACCAACAGTATCATAACTATAAAAAGTTCCTCTTTCGTCAATCTGGTTATCTCAATTCATCCCTTTTCTGATGACTCTGAATATTGGATGCAAATATAGTGCACTCCTTAACCTCTGTGACCATACCCACATTATCTTCATCCCATTCTGCATGGTAAGATAGAAGATTTATAGACTTATTAGGTGTTCTTATTTATTCATCTTATAACTATTCTTCTTTATTTCTAGAGTCTGGCTGCTTGGGAACATATCAGGTATGGGAATTTACAGTATGCATTTATTTATAGATTTGCTTATCATCATCACAGTGATGGGGATATTCCAAGCCAGCTGCATAAGAGACTCTAAGTACACGAAACTCTTGATATTATTCGCCGGCAATGGAGACCCATATCCAGAAGCAATATCTACAAGTGCAAAATGCCATATTATCTAAGCAGCAATATCACGAGTCCCAATGTAAGTTTGTCTCTATCCTTGTTGACTTCATTAAGCGTTCTGAAATTTTAAGGCAGTTGTTTGGCTTATATTATAATGCAAAATGCTTCTCCATTTGCTACTTGAAGTTGTTGGAATTTGGAAAGCCACAAGTTATGTTATTCGCCAGGAGCTGAACATCCACGAGCTATGTTGTTTGGCTCTTGGTACTGACCTATAGTATAGATAATGGAAATATCAGGGTTCAAATCCCTAGACATGTTGAGCTATCCATAAACATAATAATATTGCACAAACCTATATCTGATTTTCATGTGAAAATGATACAAAAGCTTCATCCATTTTCTTAATGGTTTTGTAAGCAAAAACATTAACAGATTGATGGAGAAACTATCTACAAATTGATGAAAAAACCATCTAGCGATCTATGGAGAAAGCATTTGCAAATTGACATAAAACCAATCTATCAATTAATGGACAAACTCATAACAATTGACTTAGTTATGTTCTAAAAACTACAATGGTTCCTAAGTTGAGCAGGTTGTATTATATTTAATAAAGCAATACCAATAATTGTTCAAAACACCATTGATTTGTCTTTATATATGAAGCAGGTTTAGGACCCAAATCCTTACTACCTTGATAACAATAGCATTAGAAGTTAGCTTGATAAAAAGTGGGAATGTTGTATTATGAATAAAAGTGGTTTATGCAAAAAGGTATAAGTAATTTCACTAGTAAACCACTCAAACTTTTAAGTTCAAACAACTAGTGGTGTATGACTACATTACTATTGGCATAAGAAGGACTATTACAAACATAATAATAAAACCAACTATACAAACTATGATACACAACCATGGTGGTGAACTATGTTAATAAACTAGAACAACAAATCATAAACAAGAACCACACAATGTAACTATTCATGATTATTCAACATATTAACCCACAAACTGACATTACTATATTCTAGTGGTTTCATCTAAAAAATATTGTGAAAAACTAATACCAATTATTTTTTGGGGGCCTTGTGAAAGGCCATTGTACTATATATATGAGTAGAGCTAGCATATGATGGCTAGATGAGTTTTGAGTCTTGTCTCTCTTTAGTCTTCTCTCTATTGCGAGAGCTCATGTATGTTCATCATTGATATCAAGGAAGCTTATCATTTTCCTCTCTTTGTTCTCTTTTGTTCTGTTTTCTTCTTCTTGTTCTTTTCTTGCAAATCCCGCGTGACATAGTCCCCCGGATTCTCCTGTTAGATCCAAGGGTCCTCACAGAGGGCTGTCTTGCAGGAGTTCCCGAACCCAGACCCCAAACACTCAACTTGGTAAACCTGTTCTCAACCAATGGTTTTGTAAGAATATCTGCTAGTTGATTTTCAGTATGAACATACTTTACCTGTACAATGTTTTTGTTCACCAGATCACGAATAAAATGCATCTCCAGCTCTATATGTTTGCTCCTTTCATGTAAAACAGGATTTTTTGTCATAGCAATGCAACTTGTGCTATCTGACTGTAAAATTAAAGGATCCTTCTGAGTTATTCCTAATTCATTTAGCAGTCTTCTACACCACAAAAGTTCTTTGGCTGCAAGTGTAGTACTTGCATATTCAGCCTCTCCAGTTGAAAGAGCTATTGAGTTTTGTTTTTTGCATTTCCATGATATTGGCCCACCTCCTAGCAACAGAATAAATCCAGATGAAGATTTTCTTTCGTCAGGGTCTCCACCCTAGTTTGAGTTACAAAATGACTGAAGTTCTAAGGTGTCTGAGTTGAACATTATACCATAGTTGCTTGTACCCTTTAGATATCTCAGAATCCTTTTGCTGCCTGCCAATGACCTACACCTGGATTGTTGCAATATCTGCTTAAAATATTTACTGCATAAGATCTGGTGCAATTTGCTAAATACAGTAGACATCCAACCAACTCTCGATATGGCAAACTTTGTGCTATAATTTTCTCCTTTTCTGTTTTGGGACATTGATCTTTTGATAATTTGTTTCCAGCAACCATTGGGGCCTTCACTGTTTTACATTCCTCCATGTTGAATCTTTTCAAGACTCCTGCTACATTTTTTCCTTCTGATAATGTCATAATTTTTCTTTTCCTATCTCTGTGAACTTCAATTCCTAGAAATTTTTTTAATTCCCCTAAATCTGAAATTTCAAACCTATTTTTCAAGATGCCTTTGCATTTCTGTAGGATACTCAAGTTGCTCCCAATCATGACATTGTCATCTACATATAAGGCAATGTAACAAAATTCTTCTTCATAAATAGATATATGTTCGCATCATTCTCAAGTTTTGCAAAACCTTGATCTTTCAAATATGAGTCTATACAAAGGTATCATTATCTTGGGGATTGTTTGAGTCCATACACTGGTCGTTTTAATTTCCATACCTTTTCTCTCCCTTGCTCAAAACCAGGGGGTTGTCTCATATAGACATCTTCATCTAGTTTAGCATTAAGAAAAGCAGTGGTCACATCCATATGATGCACTTCTAGATCTTGTGCATTTGCCATTGACAAAAGCATTCTAATACTGGCCATTTTAACTATGGGGGAAAATGTATCTTCATAATCAATGCCCTTCCTTTGGGTAAAACCCTGTGCAACAAGCCTTGCTTTGTATTTGACAGAATTCCCATCAGTTCCTTGCTTGATTTTATAAATCCATTTACATCCTATTGCATTCTTATCTTTAGGTAAATCTGCTAGTTCAAAAGTATCAGTCTTTTTAAAAGCACTGAGTTCCTTTTCCATAGCTTTGTTCCATTCTTCTACATCAACTGCATTTATGGCTTCCTCAAAGTTTTCAGGTGCCTCAAAATCAAGCATTGCCACTAGTTCAACTAGATTTATTTCTGCAAAAATATTCTTTAATCTCCTACTCCTTCCAGAAGGGTCTCTACCATAGAGTTCAGTACTAACCTGTGCTTCTTCTTGCAGTATTTGGGTATTGGTTCTTTTCCCATGACCACCCTTTGCTTCAACTGCCTCATGATCTTTAGTCTAGGACTTTGTGTTTCTCCATTTGTTATATCTTCCTGCACAATAGTAGAGTTAGTATCATCATTATCAATTATAGATGTGTTGTTCATTTTTTGCGTTGTCTCATTATCTTCTCTTTTCTCAACTCTAGAAGATAAAGACTTGTTGGTTTTATAGCATTGGCTTTCATCAAAAATCACATTCCTGCTTACTATTGTCTTCTTTTTTGTTGGTTCGAACGTTCTGTAAGCCTTTGATTGTTCATCATAGCCTATCAAGTAGGCAATTTTTGCCCTGTCATCAAGTTTAAGCCTTAGCTCCTTGGGAAGATGTACAAAACCTAGGCATCCATAGGCTTTCAGTTTGTCAAAATCAGGTTTTCTTCCTAACCATGCTTCATTAATGCTTGTTGAAGGTAGCATATTTTGGACTTCTACTGCAGTTCTTACAGCTTCCTCCCATAGAAAGTTAGGTAATCCTGTATGTTTCAACATTGCCCTGACAACATTAAGAATTGTTCTATTTTTTTCTCTGCCACTCCATTTTGTTGTGGAGAGAATCTGCAAGTGAGTTGCCTCTTAATCCCTTTAGTTTTGCAATATCTTTTCAATTCATCAGATAGGTATTCTCCTCCCCTGTCAGAACGTATGCATTTAATTTTCCTTCCAGTCTCAAGCTCTACTTCTGCAGCAAACATTTTGAATGCCTCAAAGGCCTCACCTTTCCTTCTTAGACATACACATTTGGTTCTTCTACTAAAATCATCAATAAATGTAATAAAATATCTTTTTCCAGACATACTTCTCACATTGAGAGGTCCACATAAATCTGTGTGTATAATATCCAGTACTCCCTTTGCTCTTTTGTTTTATTTTTTAAATGGTAACCTGGAGTGCTTCCCCATTATGCAACCATAACATATATTTTCTCCTTTGCTTAAGTTGTCAGCTTTAATCATTCCTTGTTTAATCATGATCTCAATATTTTTGCTACTGGTATGGCAGATCCTTTGATGCCATATATTTATATCAGGAACAATGATTGCATTACCATCAGGCAAATCATTAATATTCAAGCCAAAAAGGTTCCCCACTCTTTTTCCAAGAAACTTTATTTTATTCTCAAATAGCACAGTACACTGAAGTTTGTCAAAAATAATTGTATAGCCCATGTCTACTAACTGACTTACTAAAATTAAATTTCTAACTAGTGTTGGAACACACAACACATCCTTCAGAACTACAGCCTTTTCTTGCAGATCGAACAGCTCCAGAGTACGACCACACTGAACCTTTTGCAATTCTCCATTTCCATGCTTAATGTATCCAGTCCTTTCTTCATTTTCTTGCTTGAATAATTTTGTTGATCCAGTCATTGTTTCTTCTGCTCCACTATCTAATATCAGCATGTCATTCAAATCATTAGATTCCCCTTTTGAAATAGTCAAAATATCATTATTCCTTACCTTAGCATCCTCATCTTCTTCACTCGAGTCTTCTTCAGTTTTTTCAGCAAAATTGATTGTGGCATTTTGCTTTCCATGACCTTTTCCTCGACCTTTGAAAGAAACTCTCTCTCTCTGTTGCTTTTTCCCCGTCCTCCTTTGTTGCTAGAACACCTATTTGCAAAGTGTCCCTTTCCTCCACAGTTGTAGCACTCTACTTCTCTTAACTTAGGACAATCTGCTTTTAAATGTCCATGCTCCTTGCAGTGATAACAGGGTCCAACTTGCCTTCTTTCCTTTGATATTTTGGAGCTGCTTCCTTTATATTTCCCTCTGCCAGTATACAGCACTTTCAACATTGTCATCATAGTCATCACAGAGTACCTTATGCTGCTCAAACTCTGTTCTTATCATATCTTCAGCTGTCTCTCTGGTTTTTGCTACATTTCTAATTAATGTAGCTAGCTGTTTGTTCCCCTCCACAGCCCTAGCTATATGTAGGAGCTTCTGTTGCTCAGTCAAAACCACTCTTGCACCTTCCAGATCTGCTACTATATTGTCAAACTTTGAAAAAAACTTAGTAAGATCATCATCTTTGAGCCTTAGTTTCCTAAGTGATTTGTCTAGAATATCAATCTGAGAAGATGATTTTTCTTTAAAGTGTTTTAGCAAATACCTCCAAATTTCTTCAGGTGCTTTTCCTCTCACTTTGAGTAAAATGGATGCTCCAACTTTACTTGTCAAAATGGCATATGCTTCTTTGATCTTAGCATTTTCATTTCCACCACTACTCACGGTAGTCCCTGTTGCATTTGTGTCAGAAGAGCTACTCTCCCTTCTTCCTGGAACAACACTTGAAGATTCATCAGAATCCTGCACTAAATCCCATAGGTTTTCATTTTCTAGAACATTTTTTATTTGCTCTTTCCATATCTGAAATCTAGGACCACCTTCATACACTTATTCCAGATAGAAGAGATGCCCCAAACCTGCTAGACATTTTGAACCTGGCTCTGATACCACTGATAAAAAGTTAGATAATACAATGTCTAGATAATACAACTCTTTCCTTTTTATGGACCTTTTCAAAACAATAAATTCTACAACTTGAATTATACAATGGTGAGAGAAATTACTGTAGCAAAGGTATTGATTAATAGCAAATGAAAATCATACTCTTACAAATCGAATCAATTCATTCGATAGCACAGGCATTCATCCCTTGATGAATCCGAAAATCATCACACACCTTTCATTGTTGATCCTTCTTGTATTTATTCACAGTCGGCACCGATCCATGGAGAATCGGCACCAACTCGTCGTCGGTTTCGCTCCATTCCTTTCTATTTGAATGCTTTGATGGTGGCTTTATCTCATTTGACCGACCACAACCATTGCATTTAACCATTATAATAATTCAAATAACTTAGATCAATGGTCACTAGCTAGTTTGATCATTCCAAACAATGCCCTAGATATTTCCCTTGCCAGTGTTGCCAACAGGGCACGATTGAGGATGAATGTCATACCCTCCAGATCTGCCCGGCATTTGCCCATATCCGAGAGAGGTATGTTCGACTACTAGTGCCTGGCCAGCCGTTGCATCAGTTATTGACTACGGCGTCAGTGGGTTTGTTGGGGTCATACCTCCAGGAGGTTATGGATGCACGGACTCGTTTGTGTCCTAGGGGACGGTCTTGAACTGTCCTATGCAATTGTACAGTCTGCCAGCATGCTTATTACTGCTAAGGTTTTTCCCTCGAAAACCCTTCGGGGCGGGGGTTTTTTAATCCTGTCAGTAATACGCTTGCTGCTCTTTTTTTGTCTGGGTCCCATATGCCAGTTGGTCTCCGTTGACGCTAAAAACCTATTCTATTCTATTCTACTTCTATTCAAGGAATAAACTTAATGGCTATTGCTTTGAAGCTCAACCGACCTTGATTTCTTCCACCTAGCCTTATAGGCATTTGGTCACCCTGATAAACTTACTCTAATTATAATATGATCATAGTTCAACAGCTCTTTGACAGGGACATCCACCACCTTAAATGAAAGTAATACACTCAATATCAATACAAAATTCATTGGCTATTACAGCACTAAATACGCACTAACGATATACCTTCATATCTATCCGCATGGTGAACATCCTCTGTTCTTGTTTCATCAAGGATAGTAGCAGGTTCGTCTTCTTCTATAAATGCACAGTAATGAAGAGTTAAGTGTCCTGAGCAGTCAAGAACAGGCAGTAAGCATCTGACATACCTCTACCAGGAATTATCTTGTCATCAAAATTCTTGTTGAAACTAAAGCAACAGTCCATAAATCTTTCGGATTGCTGCTTAATTGTTGCGACGCCTGATAGAATTGGGCCAGGATCAAATTGCACTCGGTTCTTGGCCAAGGAACAGAGGAAGGCAGAACTCCAGTCCATAATGGGGAGATGGATGAATTGCAAAATTTTGCAAGAACATGAGACTACACCGCCATTACCCATTTCAAATTGCAAAATTGCTACGTCGCCTAAACGATTCAAGAAAAGAATTTTCCTCTTGCTCAAGAAATTTGGATGACGGCCGAATGAAGGGCAAAATTTCAGTGACAATCGAAGAAGGGCGTGATGTTCGCGTTTGAAGTTTGAAAAGCAGTTTTCCAGCATGGGTGTCGCCCACATGCTTGTTTGCATATATCAAGAAAAAACACACCCCTAAGAACCCGGTCGAAATTTTTGATCCTTATCAAGATATTAAGAAAGGAATGCTCTTGCTCATCAGATCACATGATAAGTGCCCTACATGGATGGCTTTTGATCGAGAAGGATCCAATACAAGATCCAAACCTCCCTCACTACGAAGAGGTGTTTGTCTCTTGGTGGGAGCCAGTTGCTAGAAAGGGCACCTCATAAGAAATGCAATATAGGGATTGCTAGGGTAAGAAGTGGAGACCAAATCCCAATGATCGGCCACGCTATCAGCATTTAAAAACAATAGACTACGACTGGGTTGTGAAGACCAAGCCATTGTTAGTGGTCATCCCTAATAGTGTCGGTATCCAATTGCAAGATTTGGTAGCTAAAGAAGCTAACGATGAGGCTAAGAATTCCTGAGGTCGACCTACATGCGATCTTGCACTCCTTCAAGGTACGAAAAACTAGATCAAATTCATTATGATATTCATTATATCACTTATCTTCATAACAATATTCACTCATCATGGCCTCGTAAAGTGATCGCATTAAGCTCATAGGCGTCGCACTCCGGAACCCAAACAAGATGGATAACAACTCGATGGAGTCAAAGGGGATCTATCTCGCGACCATTAGATATTCATTGCCCCACATTTTGGCAGCATTGAAGAACAATGCACACAATTTGCACATTTTGGCTAACATTTGACTAATACATGGGTGCATGAGGTAGAAGCTTGAAGACTCCCATCTTTGAAGACTTCAAGTTGACACCTATAATGAAGAACTAAGGAAAGGACATTCATTGGATATCATGCAAGTGTAGCAAGGAAGATGAGATTCAAGCAAGATAAGTTGGGCTTAGAGATTGGAAGATCACTCAAGTTTGAAGTTTGGAAGACCCCTCAAGATTCTTTGGTATGTGGCTAGTTCCAAGTCATTTTGGCATGAGTTCTATTTCTTAAGGCTTCTTCATGATCCTACCACCTTAATCCCATCCATGAAACATCCTACATACTCCACAATTCACATCTCCATACTCCTCATCATTTTCCCTAGCCTAAATTGGTAGAAAGTCTTTTTTCTAGTCAAAACACATCATACACACATCACACACCCATCATACATTCACCACCTTGAGAAAAAGAAAAAAAAAATCCACTAAATTTGGCTATTCCCATGGTCTAAGACCATTTTCTCTCTCGGAAAACAAAACTAGAGAGAGAAGTGCACATTTTTTCAAGCAAGTATGGAAGAGCAAACTATCCAAGACATTGCATAAAAGTACTAATGGTATATGCACTAGTGCCAAATTGGGTGCCAAATTCTAGAATGGGGCTCGCATAAAAACGACAAAAACCTCCCATAGGCTTTTCATTTATCTCAGCAGATTTTCTACAATGGTGGATAGTGGATAGCCGCACATATGCCACAAAGGAAAATAAAGGGAATATTCAATTATACAACTTGGACCCCATGAAATACAATGCTAATAGATGTTTGGTCTGTGTACCTGCCGAAAGCTTATCACCGGAATTAAAAAACCCCGCCCTTTCGGGTTTTCGAGGAAAACCCCTAGTGATAAACCTTCGACAAGGGGCTTGGACAAACGTAAGGCTGAGAATTCGCTCCAAAAAAACCCACGAATGGAGAAGTCGAAGCGGCTGCTGCTGCCGCTTGCTAACGTGTACCTGCACATCACGGACACTAGAACAAATGTGACAAAACAAACCTCCCAAAGTGGAGGGGCTGATCACGCGTGCCACGCGACAACAAATAAACCTCTTCAATTAGAGGGGCTGGTCACACGTGCCAGGCGACAAATATTTTAAACAATTAAGGGGGGGAGGGTGGGTTTCAAAGAATAGAGAATAACGTACTGCCGAGAGAGAAGAGGAAGCGCCAATGAGACGTTGACGAAGAACCTCGCCTAATATAGCGATCTCCCAACCAGAGAAGGCATGCAATGCATGCATGCGAGACATGCATGTTCGCCCCCTCTAGAATCTCGATCCGAGGGCTCGGATCAATAAAATTCTAGAATGGGGCTCGCATGAAAACGACAAAAACCTCCCGAATAGAAGAGAACTTCCTTATCAAAACGGGATCGAGGACGAAGATCAAAGGATTATGGCTGAAGAAGAGGCAAGGCCGAGAAAGAACATGCCACAGCATGAAAGAAACACCAAATTGGTCAATCCAAGCAGGGAGAAGCCCCTCTCCTGCATGGTTTCAAAGAATAGAGAATAAGGTACTGTTGAGAGAGAAGAGGAAGCGCCAATGGGACGTTGATGAAGAACCTCGCCTAATATAGCGATCTCCCAACCAGAGAAGGCATATAATGCATGCATGTGAGACATGCATGTTCGCCCCCTCTAGAATCTCGATCCGAGGGCTCGGATCGATGAAATTGTTCATATCATCTTTAAATATGTCAAAACTCATCCACATCATCATCCAAGCACATCCATGTCATCATGCACGTGTCACCTACGTCATCGCTTATTTTCAAAAATTTTGACCTAAGAAAAGTCATTTTGATACCTTAGGTGATATGTCATCACTTCATTGTGCCACATCATCCCCCAAGTACATCCACATCATCATACACATGTCATCCACATCATCACCACCTCACAAAAAGTTTTGACTAGAAAAAAACCTTACTTGACACAGTATCACTTCATAATGCCATGTCACCATCCATTTGCCACATCACCCACCAACGTGCTACCTCATCAAATTTTACCCTCATTTATAGCCAAAAAACCAAGATGCTCATTTTTTCAAAAAGTTTCTCCCATCTTGTGGAGCATCAAGATTCTTTGTGGAAAAAAGAATTTTTGAAAAATAACCTATATTGACCTCCTTTTTTCATTTTTTGGGATTCGTGCCAAATTTGAAAAAAAAAATTCCTATGTATGCATGTTACACTCAAAACAAGGTAAAACTCTGAAAAAAAAGCATTTAAACTAGGCAAATTAAGAAATCAGAGGTTACGTTTTCAAGGAATAGATTTAGGATCAATAAGCTTAGCATAAAATGAAAAAAAAATTGAATTAAGAGTGCATTGGTAGAGTCAGCATTAATCGAGCATAAATCATTAAGTAGCACTAGCATTAGTAGAATTAAAAATCTCATACTTCTATATTGATAGAGAATTAAGAGTTATGACAAGATACAGAAATATTCAGAAGGAAAAGTTCAAAGGAAGTATAAAAAACTCAAATGCATTTGCCTCTATTTTTTGCATGTAGAAAAGTAGATCCTTGAAGGAAAAATGGAGTTTCTAACACAAAAATCAGTTATACTCATTGTGCAGGTGTTTTAGAACTCAAAGGAACTTAGAAAATGAAGAAACATTCTCAGAATCTCATTCTGCAAACATTATCTTGCTGTTCTTACAAAAAATACAGTTTTTCAGCTAGAAAATTGTGATTTTTGACCTTTCGAGCATAATTTTTTTGAAAGAAGAGTTGATATATATTATTTGCAATCTGTCAGAATTGTTAGAAGTTGTCAAAAGTAAAAAAAGATCACACCAGAACTCGATTTACCAAAATTTGCTTGTTGTTTTTGCCTTTAACAGTCTTTGAGCAAAAAATCTCAATTTCAGGGCATTTTTTCATGTTTTTTTGGCAAAAAACATGTTGAAACTTTGTGTGCAACATGTCAAAGTAAAAATCAAGTGTAATAAGTGAAAAAAGAGTTGTATTTTTCCGTTTGCAAAAATTAGCTTGCTGCTAGGGACATTGCCCAAGTTTTCACTTGGCCAGGATTGCAAATGTGAGAGGCCTCTGTATATTTTCTTGCATCTCACTTTTGACTATAGATTCTTTGAGTATTAGAGCAACTTCTTGAATTGAAATCATGTCAAAACTCGAGTCTGTTTGCAAATGGCTACTGTTTTGCTGAAGGTCCCTTTTTCTAGTTCTGGAAAAGTAGTTCTAACACAAAATTTGAGCTTTCTTTTTGCAATCTTCTTGGTTAGAATAGTTGCCTAAAGCAACCTGAAGGTTCTAAGCCATTGAGGTTGAAGGTTTGCCAGGAATACCTTCAACAGGTAGGGATCAAAGTGCAACCCTCTCATAATGCATCCACACAAATCATTATAAGTCATTGAGCAAGTAATGGAGTTGATATGTTCTGGACGAGCAGGCATTAGCGACGTATCGCTGGCAGGACATCTAGACATGGCAAATGAACGAATTGGGCCGTCGAATGCAGTTGTATTTATACCCATAAAATTAATTAATATTCACTATAGCAATATTATTGTGTATATACGAGTATCATGTACCTCAATAATATGTATGCATATACCAACAATAAATTTGGTAGCTATCTATCCACCAATTATTTTCTATTTTTAATTTTGTGGTTATCAACAACTCTAGAGAATACTTGAGCTTAAGAAGTCAGAGAAATTACTTTAGCTTGAGCAAGTTAGCTTATGTCAAAATTCTATAAATTGTGTTATTCTCTCCGATTAATTAAATCATGCTTTGTTGTTTGCTTGATGATGTCGGATACACTCCAAGGCTTTGGTAGTTGACCCCATTTATGACAAAGGTACTGGATTTAAGAATCATAAAAAACATTGAAATTTTCATCCAGTCAAGCACCACAATATCTGTGGCGCTAGCCTTTGGGATACTAAAAACATGATTCCGCATACTATTAAAGAAGATAGAGACACAGCTAAAGCATGTACCAATGGTTGTAATTACTTGTTTTGTGATGCACAATTTATGCATTATACATAATGAAGCATTTGATGAGGATTGGATCAACGCAGTAGCCAAGTGCAAGAGAGGTATTAGATGAACTAGGTGCAGTAAGCATACACTCAAATAAGAACTCTGAGGAGGCTGAGGAGAATGGGGAGGAAAATGGGAACGAGGAAAAAGTTGACGAAGAACTAGTTATAGAAGACACTGCAAGAAGAGATGTGTTGGCAAGGGCTTTATACAGTATTATTGTTCTATAGATATAGATGATAGCTAATTTTTTTGTTTATAAGGTGTTATATTGTTGTGGCTTTATAATATTGTATTTATAACAATAAGACACGTCTTTTTTTGTATGATGGAAAACTGTGAATATGATGTGTCTTATATTAAAGAATGGAAAGAATGTCATGAAGCCCAAAAGAATGTCTTTTAAGAATGTGACAGTCATAAAATAAGACTGCTGCGAAAAAAAGGGCCATAGTTTTGCATTAATATGTATCGTGCCTTTTATTACTGAAACACTGTGCCCTTTTTAAAAAAAATAAATACGGAAGAGCGTGCATTTCTATTGAGAACCCAACAAAAAGCTTCAAGTTTCCTGTTCAGTTCTAGCATTAACAAGCTTGTATAATCAAAGATAATAAGGAGAAGATTAAACCCTGCATTTATGTAGCGTATAGCTATGGAAGAAGATAATCAGCTCTTGCTTGACCGACAATGCTTTTCTTATGGTCTTAACAGGGTAGATGTAGTGCCTCTCATCTCAGACATGGAAGTTTGCATCCCGAATATACGATTCAAGTTCTTCTTTTCTGCTAAGGAAAGCCCCTATAGTTCTAGAAGACCATCCACAAGCACAATTCTTATTTGAGAGTTGGACCCGTAGGTGCAGCAAGGTGTCAACGTCAAGATGTTGTGCAGGAGCAGAAACAGTAGCAGCATCTCGAGGGGCATCGGCATTAGCATCCTGAGAAGCAGTGGCAGTAACACTGGCATTGATAGTGACAATGTCAAGCAACAGTGTCAACTACAGCAGTAGGTGTAGCAGAACTTCGGCAGCACTGACAGTAGTCGTGCATTAGCACCCCGAGGTGTTTTAGCAGCGCTGTGCATCGCATCCCCAATCTCTGTGTTTGGTAGTGTAAGCACATGTGCTTTGCCTTGGACCAAGCCACTGCGCCTCCTGTGCAGTTGATGGCCTTCGCATGAGCTAGCTCCTTTTTACATTGTTTTTGTTGCCGTGGGGTGAGGTCATAGGCGACATACAATGAGGTGCCCTTCAGCTTCACACCCTAGCGCAGTATGGTGTGGGTGAAAGCATGTTGTAGTGGAATGGGTGTCCCCCCTGTCCCCCCTAAAAATGTGGTGGGAGATATGAAATTTGTGGTGCGATTTTAAATTTTTGTTTGGCGCCTAGTGCATAACTGCCCGGATTCAATCATTTCTTGAACTGCAACGACCCGACTCTCACGCCACCCGTCCCATTCCAATGTCCTACGCCACCTGTCCCATTCCAATTTCCATTTAACCGATTCCTAAACCCACCCGCGCCTTTCCTGAAGCACACGGCTATGGCGCTTAATCCGGTTGTGGATCAATCCGGTTCATACTTTGAATCATTTAATTTGGAAGAAAATGCCTAAAAATCTCAAACCGAGCACATGTGTGAGAAAGAGAACTCCAGAACAAGAACGGGATCATAAAAGACGCCAAAGGAAAAAAAAAAGGAAGCTAAAGAAGAATTAGCAAAAATTGCATCAAGAGAAGGAGGATCCACCGTAAGCGGCCTCTACTAGGCGTCCGGATGGTGTTGAAATTATTATCTTCATTTCATAGCACCACTAAAGGCTTCACCGACAATGATAAGAAAGAGGTTTTACGAGATTTCACGGAAGATGACACAATGGGATGGCGTACTTGGTGAAGAGTCGAAAAGATTTGCAAGCCAAGAGCATTGTGGTCAGCAACCTCAGGGCTTCCATTCAACTTGTGAAGAAGTCTAACAGCAATGACAGTTTAGCAGCCAAGAGTAGTTGCCTTGCTATGGCCGTAAGAGGAAGCATTATCGAAAGTGCTAATCCTGTCAGTGCTCGTGGTTTTGGTAAATTGCTGGGTGTTCATCCTAGGAATCTTACCAAAGCAAAATTGAAGAGGGAAGAGATAGATTGCAAAGTGGGAAAATGGGTTTTGTACAAAAGAGTTAGAAGAGCAGATGCAATTCCCAATTCTGTCATAGAACTTGTGCAGCAATTTTGGACCGAAAACAGTAGGGTCTCTCCAAATGCAAAGGATGTTAAGTTCAGAAGATTGGAACGAAATGTAAGAGAGGATCATGCCACTCACTATCTGGAAGAATCACAGGTTATTTCATTTCTTCATCTTCACCACATTTTTTATTGTTAATGTGGTATGTGGTATGTGGTTAGTGATTGCTTGTGATATGTGGTTGGTGTGGTTAGTGATTGCTTGTGGTGTGTGGTGCCTATTAATGCTGTGATATATGATATGTGCTGCCTAGTGTGGTGAGGCACGTGGTGTAAAATAAATGTTGTAAATATATGCTTTGTGGTGCCTAGTGTGGTGAATAACATGGTGTAAAATACATGCTATAATATATGCTATGTGGTGCCTAGTGTGGTGAAAAATATGGTGTAAAATAAATGCTCTAAATATACGCTTTGTGGTGCCTAGTGTGGTGAATAACATGGTGTAAAATAAATGCTGTAATATATGCTATGTGGTGCCTAGTGTGGTGAATAACATGGTGTAAAATAAATCTTCTTTTTTAAAATGGGAGGGTGTTGGGTTCTGTGTCAGAACGCCGCATGTAACGCCGCATGCGGCGTTCCCTCTCCCGCATGCGGGACTATTTTGGTCGTATGTTTTTTCTCTCCTACCTTTACGGGTTCAAATCACGTTGCCGAAGACATGACGCTCACTGCCGGACTGGGCTATGGATTCATCTCAGATTTCTCACTCCCGTCTACACTTTCCTTTCCACTGGTGCAGACGATAGCGGTCTAAGGGTGCTAGATGCTACTATTTTCCAAAAAATCCAGCCCAGCCGATGCCTGCTCAACCTATTGGATTCAGTTTTAGGAAAACAAAGCGTTTTTTCCTGGACGGACCATTTTTCTTGCTCATACTTTCTCTGAGAGTATATCCGGCCATTTTGCCATCCTCCACCGTCCAATGATATCTGAGCTTTTTGAAATGGCAGAGGATCCCACAACCCAGTCCTCCTCGAGAAGCGCCAGCAGCATCTGATGCCATATACATGGCATGCTCTCCTAATCGTCATTTCATTTAGGTTTAGGATGAAATCACCTAGAGGGGTCTGAGCGCAGGGGCTAAGTCGCTTGGCAATTTCGAAATGGATTTCCTTAGAGGAAGAATTTATGTGCAGGTAAGATTATCGGATCAACTCAACAGTGCTTTAAACTAGCATTTTTTTACAGAACAGAGCCTTTTGAACTCAGCATGTTATTATTCTTACTAGCTAAAGGAGTATATTGATACAAAGGCATTCAAGCGGTGTTTTTAGGAATGAGGTATGTAAACATGGATTTGGATTATCCAACCTTTTTTTATTTCACGTGAGATAAGAGTAATGCATCGAAAATCTTTGTTTTTAATCTCATTACTTCTGGAATCTTTTTCTGCTAGAAAGTGATGTTAAAAATTTTGTGGCCATAAAGGATGTTTCTCTTGGCATAATTTACTTTATTTTAGAGTCGAATTGGTTCTTCAAGTACAACCAGTGTCCTTTCCATGTCTGAGGACGTATTTCTTGCTTTTACAGAATTTAATATGGCTCAATTATGCTCCCTTGGCATTATACATATTGTGTGCCTTTTTATGTTTTCTGTCAAGGCTCCAAAATGGCAGAGAAATAGGCAGCAACAGCTTCATTCGGCAACATCAGGTAGCCCTTTTCTCTCGCTTCTTTGCAAACATAGTTCTTTACACATAGTTGCTTCTTGGATTGGACTAACTTCTTTACACATGTCATCCGTTTTGTGTAGCAAAGCTTTTCCTTTACTTGATGTTTCGTGAAACTGTTATACTTTACTTTTTAGCCTTCTCCTTCAGCAACAAAGCCCTAAAGGCTTTGTAAGTTTTTAGTGAACATGGTATGGCTTTCAAATTTCGATTCCCAAAGCCACAGTTCTGGGTGGAGAGAGCTTTCAAGGTAATGGATGTTGCAACGACATTTATTTTTTGAATGAGAGAACTAGACACGGGTTTACAAAGACTATCTTTCTGTTCATCCTTTATGCCCCTTACGGATTTTTCTGTTTTTTCTTTCATGCAAAATGATAACTTTGTTAGAGCATTTGGCATGATCACATGCTAGGTATTTGTTTTGCTGCAGGTTCCTACCTTCGTACTGTCCATTATAAAAAATGGAAGGGCTAATCTGCGGCAGTATTAAATAACAACATTGAGTTCAATGTAAGATGAGCTAATTCTTTTTCGTACTTTATTGTCCTCATGTCTATATATGTTCTTCTGCCAAGGCTTAGATTAGATTGCAGAGCAAAGTAATTGCATTTTCAAAGTGGCTTGCAGTACTATGGTAAAGGTGGCTACATATGGCACACATGTCCAAAGAGCATAATGCAGCTTTGCAATAGGTACTGCAGTTGTAACTTTTATTCTGAAGCTTGGCTCCTCTCTTTTATGGTCAAACTTCATATACACTAGAGAAGCTTTCCCAATTAGACCCATCTATTTCTACCTAGGCATGCACATATACCTGTACCATAGCCTACAGGGAAATAGGGCGGGCTTCAACAATGCGATGTTATGAAGGCAAAACAAGCTTCAAATCCAACGGCCTATAGATGTTCAATTTTGTGGATGCATTTAGATGTGCAATGAACATCAGAATATATGAGCCTGTGTTGAAATGCTCTGAAACCCCTTTTGTTGTGTGCAGGATTCTGTGCAGGATTATCCATCTGAATATATTGATGGTTTGGAGCAGATCGTAGATATAAGCATTCAATAGATGCATCTCATTCAATAGATGCATCTCGAGGTCACAACAAGCTCTCCCTAGCAACTGCAATGATCACGATTGTACATTATGGTAATTCTTGAAGCAATCCCTTTGTTGTTTGTCACTATATTCCCTTTGCTTTATGTCATTACAATATAGATCTTATCATTGTTAACTGACGCGAATGTTCCTATAGGAAACCAAGTCATAATACACTCAAATCTGCCATGCTCAAAGGGGCTGCAAAAAGAAACAAAATGTTTTGCTCTGCTTCCAAAAACTGTCAATGTGGAGAAATATATTATGCCTCATGGTCCATACTTCATGATACCATGTGACTCTGCTCCTAATCAAGAGCATGGTAAATGTTGTGTATTCAAGTAGTTGTTGCTACATTCATCTACACTTAACGCACTATCCAATAGCTGCATCTGGAAATTTGGCAAAATGCACCATAGAATGACCCTCATAGAGTGATTTAATGTAAGTGGGTTTATTATATTGTAATGCATCTGTGTAGTAGGCTGCTCAAATCTCTGATCTTCAAGCATAAGTTTTTTGGATTCTGCAGAAGCCTCTTCATAGATGTGATTGCTAAAATGCTGCTCAGTTCATAGGCAGAGTATGTTTATGATTTAGTATCCATGTCAGTTCATGGTTTAGTATACATGTCTGAATATTATTGTAGACTGCGAATTAACATGCCTTTGTATGCTGGTCCATAATTAAATTGATTCTCTGGGACATTGAACTAACAAGCTTTTTTGGTGATGATAAAGTATTTGGGATAGATAGTTTGGGCTGGCAGCTGTTACAACAAATTTGTAAGTTTATGCAGCATTCATTAGATAGCAGCCAAGTATGCTCTTCAATATTTTCAAGCTACCAAATCAGAAGACTTTACAAGTTGGGCAGTATTTTGGACCTTTTTATGCTAATGCAGACATGGCATCAAATGATTTAGATAAGCAGGTGGTCTTAACAGGTTGCATCGGCTGATTTAAAGAAGCAGATAGGGCAGCTCCACTGACATGGGAGTCAGAAACATGGCACTGTTAGTACCTTTGCTATTTTGAGCCACCCTTGGGTAAATCTAGCACTGCTGAATATTATTTTTTATGAAAATTTTGAAGGGTCTTCACACATCGAACTCACGGTTTTATGCATCCAACTCATGATTGCAATATGCTTTTCTTGCATGTTGGAAACAAAAAGTTGGACAGGTCAGGATTGCAGATAAGATAACTGCAGTTACTAGGTGAGGTGAGATAAAAGTCCAAATAGACAACCAAACTCCAGGCTTTGGTTGTATGGTTCTTCCATATGTTCCCTCACTATAATTTTGAAAGATGTATTTTTCTTTGTTGTAGCATGTCATATTGAAAGATGCATTTTTCTTTGTTTCCAATCTTTAATTCAATCTTCATATCACGTTTGGAAATTCTATGAAAAGTGCACATTATGACATGCAGAAGCTCATTCTCATGAATGAGCATATGGATTCAACCTAAAGGACGTAAATGAGGTAACACAAGTACGCAATTGCCAAAACAATTAATCATCCATTTTTTGATGCACTGGTGAAAGGAGAAGTGTGCAAATTATAATGCTTAGAGAAACTACCAAAAACTTTTAGAATAACCAAAGTGGAAGTCTAAATTATCAAATTAAGAGGCGTCTTACTTAAAAGTGTCTTCTTCCAACTTCTTTTTTCCTATTGAATTATTACTTTCATTCGTTATTCACCATTTCATGACCACCTTGAATGTAGGGTTTCTATAGAACATGATAGACATAGAGAGGCTTGGTGAATGAGGAATCCTAGATTTTGAGCATTGGCCCATGTTTGTGATAGAGATGATGTGTTAGATTTGGTCGCGCTTGCAATAAAATTGCCTAACGTTGTAGAGAAAGTGGTTCACAAGCTTGGTATGAAGAGGAAGTAAACCCATACGAGAACGTGATTAATGCAAGCATTGGGAAATGGATATTCGTGCAATTCAGATTAAACGCTTATAGACTTAAAATTGAAATGCAATAGAATGGCATACGTAGAGAAACATAAATATGCTCATCGTGTTGGCTCAGTGCAATAAAGAACGAGGATCATGGATTACTAATATGCATCAAATTTTCAACAACAAACTAATATGCATCACCAAGAAAAAAGCACTGCCAGTTGCGTTTTCAATATAACTTCTGGCCCCACAAGTCGGGGCCTGCAAGCCTATCCATTTTCCATCTTTAGACATAGGTCACCACTCAAACCTTCTTAGGGTGGGATTTTCACATATCGACTATACATCGATTTTTGCTACACCGGCTGGCAGGTGCCCAAGGAGGTTTTGCCCTACTGCTATGTTTTACCTATTTCTTTTTTATGTACTTAACCACTAAGGGTGATATTTTGATCATAAGTTTTGGATCTATCTTTCCAAAATTTCGTCTTTAAAGGTAGATTTAATTGCCTCTCATGTTCGTTATAAAGCATTGTTTTCTCTTTTGTAAAAACACGTCAGGAAATTAGCCCAGCAACGCATTACATCTATGGGCACAGACACAATTAAAATTTCATTTACCCATTCCACACGTCCATGATTAATGCCCGGCATCGCCGGGCACACGTTTCTAGTGCTGTAGTATATTCTATGTGGTGCCTAGTGTGGTGAAAAATATGGTGTAAAATAAATGATGTAATATATGCTATGTGGTGCCTAGTGTGGTGAACAATATGGTGTACAGTAAATTATGTAATATATGCTTTGTGGTGCCTAGTGTGGTGAATAACGCGGTGTAAGATGAATGTCTGTAATATATGCTATGTGGTGTCTAGTGTGGTGGAAAATGTAGTGTGCAATAAATATCTTTGATCACCTTGTTATCTTCCTTTTGGTTGCAATTGTTGGGGGAAATTCAAGGCGGAACATCCTAGTGTTATGATCAAGCAGGAGGATGTTTGAAAATTTGAAACCATGGTTTGTTGTAAAATTAAAGGACTTCAATAGTTCTTGCTGTATATACCATGTTAGAATGCAGATGCTAATAGATGGCTTCAATAGTATGAGAACTAAGCACCCAAAAGCTGAAATGTACACTTGTCAACTTTGCGGTGTCGGACATATATGGTGAATCATGGCGTCGAATACAAAATAAGTAGCACAAGAAGTCCGTGGCGGGGAATTTTATGTGAGAAAACTACTAGCTTCCAACCTTACCATAAGAGGGAATGCATTGCGGGTGAGTGTAAAGAGTGTGGGATTAAGAAGTTCCCTATCGCCCACATGAACAATCTAGTGATAGTGACATGGTGAAGTGGGAATACCTAGACTATGAAAAAGCTGTATTCGAGAGATGGCGGCAAAGAAGTCTAAGCTAGTTCACCAACACAATGAAACTGCAAGTCTTCCTTTGGTGAACAAAATGTTGGAGAAGCTTCCAAAATTTCCTTTACACAACTTCATATATATTAAGTGGCGAGGTGCCCGATTACAAAGAACTCCTTGATAACTTGCACGAGATGCTTACCTATCCGTGGTTGACTTAGCAGAGAATTATACTTTTAAGGAGCGAGAATGAAGTTCGGTCCATCTTATTTGGGTCAACAACCGGATAACTATATTTGTTCAAATAACCTATCGGGTTGATCCGAGAGCAGAACACCATTGAGAAAGAAACACACTACTAT
The DNA here is from genome assembly GCA_021234155.1 of Isoetes taiwanensis. Classification (NCBI taxonomy): domain Eukaryota; kingdom Viridiplantae; phylum Streptophyta; class Lycopodiopsida; order Isoetales; family Isoetaceae; genus Isoetes; species Isoetes taiwanensis. The sequence goes on along the minus strand of JAJEKV010000055.1, from coordinate 1,384,775 downwards.
GTGGCCGGATGATAGGGAACATGACACACTTTTTGTTCAACATTGTTTTATGAAACATTTTGAGTTACTTAAAGCGAGAAGGCAATGTCCCCAAACAAACACTATGTATTTTCAAATGGTCTTTGCATCACAATTCAAAGCAGCCGATTATTTTATTTTGTTGGAAAGTACGGTTGTGTGATAGGAGGTCAACATGATGTGGAACTTCTTTGGATCAAACCATGGAAAAGGTGAACATGATGGGAAGGCAGCGGTGAATTGAAAAAAGATGGATCACGAGGTCTACAGCTTAAACATCGACATTAAACTAGATAATGCCCATGATGTGGTGAAAATTGCGGAGAAACAATTTCAATGTGGTACATCCGAGTGGACTGAAAATGGAAGAAAAGTTAGGAGATACTTACGGGAAATAAAACACGAGGATATCAACGGGGAAAAAGGCTTGGGGTGCGAGAGACAATTCGCAAAACCAGGCAAATTCATTGAGTCCATAGATTCAAGACGGAAATCCAACACTGACTACATACCGAGAAAGCTATCATGTTTTTTGCAAAGCAATTGTTTGGATGGAAAATGGGACATGTGTGAGAACAAATTGTATGTAGATGAATGGGACCTTGTAGTCGTTGAACCATCCTCCAATGTTCATGCGGATGTGGAAGAGACCCGCAAGTCTACCAGGCCACTATACTCAACCTTGGCAAATGTACTTGCGAAGCACTTAGAGAAGGAGACGACTTTTGCGGTTCTTTGCACCTAAAGGAGCGAGGAGGATTACGTATTTTGGATGTTGCTATGCACCAAGCCAAAATTTGAAGTTGAAAATGACTTCAAGCGAAGCGGAAACTTGTTTATGAGAGGTGAAACCGTTGTGGAGGGCATTTACTATAGAAAGAAGCCTCGGTCAAAGGTGATGTATGAGTTGTTGACAAACGAGCCAAAGTCACTTGTATTCTCTACTCAAATTTGTGCTATTCGAGTTCCCATGCAGCGTGAGATCAAGAAAGGTGCTCGAAGCTGTTTCTGTGCTAGACCGGTGAGATGAGGAAAAGATTCTAGAAAACTTGCCCGAGGTTTTATCTGATGAAGATAGCATGTCTGATGAAGAATAGCTGAACACATTCTTACAGGTTAGGAAATGATTCAGAAATTTTGAATATGTTGTTGTGTCTTGCCTTGTTTGGGAATAATATAAGAAACTCAATTCCATGCTCAATTGTATTTTGATGTCCCTTGTTTCAATGTAATATGTTTGCTTCTGATGTAATATGTAATTGTATTTTGATGTCCCTGATGTAACATGCCCCAGGTTCACCACATGTTTCACCACAGGTTTCACCACATGTGTTTCACCACATGTGTTTCACCACATGTGGTGACACATGTGTTTCACTACATGTTTCACCACGTGTTTCACTTTCTGTCTCTTCTCCCGAGACAGATAGATCCTTCTGAACAACTTTCCTACTGAAATGCTTTCCTTTTCCTTAAATTCTCTCGGTCCCATCAATTCCTCTCATCATCCTTTGGCTGACAGCCGTACTCGAAAATCATTATGGGATGGCGAAAATTAATGACCTCGGGCAACCCAAAAGGCCCGAGATGCCATTCTTCTTGCTCCCGGCCGAGTTCTGATTTATTCTGGCAGTTCGGGGGGAGGCGGTTCTGATTTCTGATTGGGTGGGAAGCGATTTCTGGTTCTGACTTCACTACGGCTACTTCAGCAGACATGGCCAACTTCACCTCTTGGATCTTTGCAAAAGCGATGGAGTGCGGAATGGGACAATGTGACCAAAGAAGAAGAGCCCATAATACCTAGGCGTGCTGTCGATTTTCAGCCATGCGAGAATGGATGGACATGCTCGAACAATGAAATTACTCTATTCACCGGATGAGAATATGACCACGTAAATGCTGAAAACTCTCACGGGGAGGTTGAATTGTACACCATCCCCGGACCTCTCAACTTCCGCCTCCAATTGAATTTTTTTACACACCGGCATCTTTGGCCCCTCCTCATACTATTGACCGGGATGCGCAAAAGGTTGAGACCTTTTCTACTTAATGACTACCAAGCCTTTATGCTAGGCAGGTTCCTCTTTTTGTTATGATAGGTTGTTCTGAGGAGGACCAATTCCTTCACTTCAGGGATATGTACTATCATCACAAGGCCTTGCAGGATGGACATGGAGAAGCTGCTATTCTGTTTGGTAACACTCCACCATTATGGTTTTTTGCTTTCCCTCCAGAATGGGAGCAAATAGGCTGGGAAGCTGACCCGGTGGCCACTGATCTGGTGATCATAGAAGATGACGAGGAGGAGCTGGACCCAGATCTCTTTTTGATAGACCCACAGGAATGAAAGCAAGTGTATATAAAAAGTTTTGTTTCTCATGTAATCTGAAATGTTTAATACAAATCCTCGCTTGTAATCTGAAATGTAACCTTATGTAATCATTTTATATGTTTAATATAAATCTTCACTCTTCAATCTTTACTGTTTAATTGACAGGGTGAAAGTGACACACAGAAAAATTACATTAAGGATGAACGGAATGGGACAGAGAAACACATGATGAAACCCACCATTGGAAATCTGTCACATCAAATGCAAGGTCAATCATTCAAAAGCTGGCTGTGCAGGAAAGATTGGAGGGAAACCCTAAATCTAGTTTTGCATGCAGACATTGGCTTATCCCGATCCAGCTATGGCGGAAGAAAACAGAAGGAGAACACGGGCACAAACAATTTCGCCAGTTCAAATGCAAATGCATCACGGTAGGACCTATCTTTGGAGCAAATAAACCAGGAACAGAGGCGGATATTAGAGGAGCGGAGGACCCATGAATTCCGAGGTATTCTAGGCTTAAAACATAGGTTAATTCCTGATGGGCTTAAAGAATTAGAAGCCAAGGCAGTGATAGGCGGTTGCCTTTCTTATTACTAATGATGTTGTTTACACAGATGCAGTCAGGAGACTTAACAGAGCTGGTGCAACCGACAGGGTTCTGGGGGTGGTGTATGATTCTGAGGATGAGTTCTCAACTCTCTCCATGCTTGAGGAAGAGGATATGTTCATCCAACTAAAGCAGGAAATGATCCATGCTTCAGCCATTAAAAAAGTGCTCAACAGGCCAGATGCATGGAGACACAACAACCTGAGACAATACTTTATGAATCTGTATCATAAGTGGGAGCAGAAACGAGAAGCTCATGTTTTAGTGTTGCTGGATTACACCAACTATTCAGCAGAAACACTTGATGAAATCTTGAACATACTTGGAAGAAGAAGAGTTACAGATCTCACAATGCAGGATTTGATTGAGGCCCAGTAACTGTATATCATCATTAACCTCTTCAAAACAACTATTATTATATCTCTAATGCATTTTGATAATACTAGAAGCTCAGGGTTATAGTTTTCCCTGATTTTTCTGCATACTTCATTTCATAAGAAGTATGAACTATTCTACTGGGTATGGTAGATTTCCATATGTATTTTTCTCCCTTTGAAATATAAAAACAACGTTTGCATCACCACAGCTTCACCACATTTTTCACCACAGCTTTCACCACATTTCACCATAATCAGCCCGGGGCATTGACCATTTTGACCCAGAAAATGGAATGGCTCAATTCTGATAGTATCTTGACTGATTTTGGTGGCGGAATATATGGATCCCAAATTAGGTCCCACGAATTGATATGAGGCCAAAATTCATTAAGCTACGCTTTGTGCAAAGATTCTTGCAAGGCCACTAACTTTTGCTTTGGAATTACGTGTTTTTCTTTTAGTTTCTTTTGAACTCTATTTCTTTTGAACCTCGAGCCACCCATCTCATATTTTCCTATTTCTTTGAAAGCTGGTTACCATATTTTGTTAGTGTGCGGATCATAGATTCGCACCTTCAAATTCCTTGTTTGCATTTTATAATTAATGACAAAAAGTTCAGCTGGCGAGCAGTCAAAATAGCTCGAAAGAACAAGTGGAAACTTCGGAGAAACGATTAAAGCAAAACAAGTTCTATTGCAAAACAAGGACTATTGCAAAACAAGTTACGTCATTAATGAAAAGCCTTTACAAAGAATAGTCACAAGGACTATTGCCAAAAAAAATTGAAACCGGGGGATTACAATACAAATCTAAACTAATGGTGGGGGCCATCTTGAGCTCTATATGGAGGTCGTCCCAGCATACATACATCTTCGAGGGAGTCGCTCCTCGTCGGATACACCCACTCGAGCACCTTAGCGAAGTGGCAGCTTGATGATCCATGATGAGCTTCTCCACCTGCGGTGGAGTGAACAGCCACCCACCATCAGGCGGCCTCCTCTAGTGGAGGAAGACACGGATCCTCCATAGGAAGCCACGGATTCTGACCGTGCTGGCTGCGAAGGAGCAGGCACAATGGCCGGGATAGTGTTCCTGCGGAGTGTAGTCTTGAACTTGGCCATGGCGGAAGTGAAGGAGATGGACGGAATGGGGAAGGAGTGAAGGAGATGGCGGAATAGACGATGGGGACGGAATGAAGCTGCAGGGCAGAATTTTGGGAATAAAAGGGATGCAAATCGTAGGCATTCATACGATTTTGGGAATGAATGCCAAAAGGGACGTTTGCATGCATGCCACCTAGGCTCCAACATGCCACAGTAAAGGGTCAAGCATGCCACATAGACCGAAAGTATTAGGAAAATCCACTTACTGTGGCAATTGTGTAAAGGGTACTGTATAGATACTTTTATGAATATAAAGAAGTTTCTGTTTTGCATTCTCATTTTTTATGCTTCAGTTACAGAAATTTGTACTTGAATGTTGAATGAATTCCCAAGGTATAACTGGATTAAACTGAATTAAACTGAATTAAACTTGCACAAAGCCTGTTAGACATATGGGTGAGATCAAAGAAAGGCACTAAGGCCAAATTGGTATCTGTTTTTAGAAACAGGCATGTGGTAAAACAGAATTAGAAATTTACACAAGGCACAAATTTACACAAGACACAAAGCCATTACAAACTATTTTCTGGATGTGTATCAAATAGATGATTCACATTAATAGATCAAAAAGATGATTCACATTAATAGATCAAAAAGGCACTAAGGCCATCATATAGTACAATCAGAGGCACTAAGGCCATTACAATCAAAAAAGGCACTAAGGCCATTACAATCAGAGGCGCAAGGCCATTACATTCAAAGAGGCACTAAGGCCTGTTTCACTAAACCTGTTCAAATAAAAAAAAAAAAGAAAAAAAAAAGGTGGCACAGCCGGGACTTCAAGCTTCATCTGTAAGAAAAAGTGAAGAAAATTAGTTTAGAATACATAAAAGAAAACAAAAATTTAATGCATGCATGCTACTTACTCTGTAGAAAATTTTGGAGTTCCAAAAAAAAATTCATGTTCTTCTTCGTCTTCTACCTCTTCTTCTTCTTGATCCTGGTCTTCGCTCCATTAGTTATCGGAATCTTGGGAATCTTGGGGATCATCGGAAGAAGCTTCATCATAGGAATCGAATTGAGGAGGATTCCACCTCTTAAAGCTTCAGAAAGATCTTGAGCTTTGGGAAGAGGTGGAATCTAATCGAGCTTTCGAGCTCGGGGCTCTCGGGTAGTAGGGTCCACGGGATCGGGCTCCTGCAAATGAAAAATTGGCCAAGATCCTATGCCATAACCAGCAAGGACCTCAACCAAAGGGATTGATAGCAGGAGTTTTTGCTTATGAGGATGAGGGGGAGGCAGAGCGAGAGGGAGAGGCGAGCTGGAAGGAGAGCCGGCGGCCTTGATATTTTGTTGGAAGGAATTGGACGATGCTTCTCCTTCACGGCCATAGCCTATAAAGGCTGGCGTGAAATTAATTTCGTAGGCTACGATTTTAGGATTTCGTACCATTAGTATCTTAATCGTAATTATTTAGTAGGATATACTAATAATAACCTCGAAATGACCATTATTTTATTTTCTAAAAAACATAAAAAAAATATATATATATATATCTATCCTGAATTGGCCATTCATTTTTGGACACCAATCATATTATGTTGGCTTGGCACTTGTTTAGTAATTTTAGTTATAATTAGCTAGTGTAAATTGATTGTTGACTTCAATTGTTGACTTACGCTTCACCAAACATGTTGGTCAATGAAAGTCAAACATGTAACAAAGGTCATGTAAAGGCTCAAGCATGCCAAGGTGGCTCAAATATGCCACCTAGGCTCCAACATGCCAAGGTGGCTCAAATATGCCACCTAGGCTCCAACATGCCAAGGTGGCTCAAACATGCCACGTAAGCTCCAACATGCCAGCTATGATGCACCACATGATTCACCACATGATTCACCAAATGCACCACATGATTCACCACATGCACCATTTGCATCACCAAACATGTTGGTCAATGAAAGTCAAACATGTAACAAAGGTCATGTAAAGGCTCAAGCATGCCAAGGTGGCTCAAATATGCCACCTAGGCTCCAACATGCCAAGGTGGCTCAAACATGCCACGTAAGCTCCAACATGCCACCTATGATGCACCACATGATTCACCACATGATTCACCAAATGCACCACATGATTCACCACATGCACCATTAGCATCACCAAACATGTTGGTCAATGAAAGTCAAACATGTAACAAAGGTCATGTAAAGGCTCAAGCATGCCAAGGTGGCTCAAATATGCCACCTAGGCTCCAACATGCCAAGGTGGCTCAAACATGCCACCTAGGCTCCAACATGCCACGTAAGCTCCAACATGCCACCTATGATTCACCATATGGTTCACCACATGATTCACCACATGCACCATTTGCATCACCACATCTATCACGACATGTATCACCACATTGTCATGAATCTTTGAATACATCAATTTCTTACGGAGATTTGAACTCCACCCAGTGTTATTCAGTCACCGAGAAAAAAGTCTATTGTATACAATAGTATACAACAATGTACATTAGGATCAATAAAAGAATAGGTTACAAGAATAACCTCTTTGGTTACAATAATACAAACATGTGATTACAAGTAAAGATCTATTGATCTGTCAACCTCGACTTCATTACTAGAGCAAGCGTAGCTTCACACATTCTGGCGTGTCCAACATTTCGCCACTAGAAATTGGTACACCCACGCAACAAACATATCAGGGCCTCACATTGGATGAGTAATACCTTCAAATTCTGAACTCACCTTGCCTTTGGGATAGTATGTCCAAGTCTCGCATTCTTGCAGCCACAACTTTCTTTACAAAGACACATATAGCGGGACCACCACGACCCGGCAATCGATTGAGTGGGAACTTGTAATTTTCTTGTGGCCTTGGCTTTATGGTGCTTGGGAATTTTGTGTTTGCATCCTCAACAAAACTCATGACAGGGCTCGGAGCCCTTGTACATTTCTAGGGTTTGTCAAAATGGTACACACACGGGTACGACATTTAAGCGGGTGACCTCCAAGACCTACAATGACATACACCTTTGTCCGGTCTTTGCTTGATAACATCTTTGTGAGAATGGTACATTCGAAATTGCAAGTTGAGGGTTCAACAGTTTGTCCTTTGAAGCAAGCTCGTTCGTGATAATGTGTAAATGGCGGATCCATGAAATGGAACCTGCATTCCATGTCATGCTTGATCGAAATTGGTGCATACACCGCCAAAGTCCAAGGTCTGCGGTAAAACAAGATGATTTAAGAAAAACAAAGAAGACTTCAAATCTGAGTTGTTTATATTAAATTACTAACCTCATGAAGAAATGGACTATCCATCCTTTGAACCAATCCCTACTTTTCTCCAATATTCTGATTGCCTCTTGATCAAGCACAAGAGGCTCTGCTATCCTTTAAACACTTCAAGTGGCAAGTGTTCGGCAGTGGGATGTGCGCTCTTAACACTGCTGGAGTCCTCGTCTTTGGTGGTGTAAGTTTACATTCGACAAATGGAAGATCATTGAAAACCTTGAGGAACATTGAAATAGCCAAGAAATGAACAATTGAAGTAAAACTTTGTTTATATTAAAAAGTCAAGAGAGGTTACATCATATACACAATAATACTATTTCTAGGCTTTAGTTCTATGTTTTTCATCATATTAATACAAATTTGACTCTCGATGTCAAACATATTGACATTTTGTTGCTTTTCGACATAACTTTGCACATTCCACCTTTTAGCAACCCCGAAGCCAAACCTTTAGATCATTCATGAGGAAATTGCCATCTACTCTGTCAGGGCTCCAGCTGTTTGGACAGATCATGGTGTTTGGCGCATTGAGGTACCCTTTGCATCTGCTGTCATCAATGAGAAGCACGTTCTCTTTTGTGAAACCTGGAAATTCGTCGTAGACCTTTTTCAGGTGCTTCAAAAAAATTGGCTTTTTACTGTTAAATAAATTTGTGTTGGTACACTGATCCTGACTCCATATGAACTTGAATTTGTCCTTGTGACTTTTCTTGAAGCAAATTATCAAAATTTCTGAAAAGAATGGTATCCTCAGGCTTTTCTTGAAATGATTGCAGCTTCTGAAGCAGAGAAGAGCATTCCGGGGCCGGAAGATTAACAAAAGAGTTAAGGAATGCCAAATGTTTAGGGTCTTTGGGACAATTGGAATCCATAACATAAAGTTCGGGGAAAAACAACAAAAGCACATGCAAGAATTGAACGACGAAAAGGGAAAAAGAGAGTAGGGGAGAAAAAAGCCTTTAATTAGATTCAAAATGAACTAACAGAGGTCGAATAGCCATTACAATTATGCAGATCAAAGTCAATCATACTGAGAACTCCAATTCACAGAGAATTAAGGCGAATTCCCTTCAAAATGCGATGTGTCTTGCTGTGAGGAAACTTCAACAAAAATTTTGTGATCTACCCAGTCACAACGCACCCGAAAAATGCTTGAAGGAGCAATGGCACTTGATCCCACAAATTATTCAATCCATGAATTGGTAATTTCGACCTCGAACTCGACAGTAATGGGAACAAAGGTGTATTCTATAGTAAAAAAATTGTCAGGAAAAAATTGCTGAGTGATCAGAGAATTCTAAAGTTCAGTAGCAGATCCTTTCGAAAAACCACACGTAATTCTTTTTTTCTCTCCGCAGTTGCAAAAACTTTTGTTTCCATAAGGGAGTCGATCGAGATTGAATTCTTGCTTCATAAATATGGAGATTTTATACTCAAATTGTAGCTTCATATGAGAAGAATCGTGTGTGCTCCACCCTCTACAAGGGCAGCAATTGATTTGCTCGAATTCTACTTCAGATCATAGTGAATTTGCTTTCTCCCACATTTTTTGCCAGGAAAACATTTGTAACAGAAAAAGTGGGATAAAGACAAAATATTCAAGAAAAATGGCGCTCATTGTTCCTAATCCGCGGTCCAGCGATTGCAGTAGCAGCATCAATAGCACTTTTATTAAGAGCGGTAGCAGCATTTGCCCGAGGGGTTATAGCGCAGATGTTTGTTGCAACGAATTGGTCATATGTACATGTATCTTGCCTTATCACATAATCTCCTCTGTAATGGAAATAACAGTTTGTTTGAGTTGTCTTATGTGCGAAGTATTAGTTTTATACACCCAGCCACAATAGGAACATCTCTAAGTAGGTCTTAAAGAATAACTTCAAACTTAAGCTACAATAATCGATGGGTAAATTATATGAACGCATTGTTTTAAAAATACAATATATCTATATAGTTGATATAAAATAGCATGCTCGCTAGAATGCATAGACCAAACATTGTTTTACGTCATACCATGTTAGCAGCATCCTTTAAGGCATTTGGATGGTTCCCCTTTGGCACCATACTTATTTCTAATTGTTGCAGAGATGGTGACTAAGATAGCCACTAGCCTACATGACAAAAATTGTCTTAAGCTCCCAAAAGAGGCTGGATCCTTTGTTCTTATGCAATATATGCAGATGATACATTCGCCTTTCTCAAAGCAGAAGATAATAGTCTAGACAACTTCTTGGAAGATCTAGATTTATTTGGTGATGTTTCAAGGGTTCTACTCAACAAAGCCAAATGTGCTACCATCCTAGACACAGAGCAAACAAATCTTCAAGATATTAGAGTCATTGCAAGTTGGATGCAACTAAAATTTTGAAAATCCCAATGGCTCTAAATATCTTCATCCATGGCCTGTGGGACCCGATAATTACAAGGATTTTTGTCTTAATAGCAGATAGAACATCGTAAAGGAATATGGAGGTGGCCTTGAGGACATTCATATGGCAAGGCTCTCACAAAGTGGTTTGGAGTGATCTCATTAAGTCAAGGAATGAGAGATGTCTTGGTTGTAAAGATTTGTTTATCTAAACTCAAGCCTTGGCAGCGAAAATGATTTGGAGGGTCATCTACTCTAAGAATCCCTCCCTACTTTGAAACTCATTCAGTATTGGGTGGAAGACTCCCACCCAGTTGGCAGCCACATTCTTAGGCATCAGCTACCAGACTCTGCTTTCGTCCAATTCTCTCCATGTTCAGGTACCTCAAGTATAATTAGAAGAATGATGGAGGCTTGAATGTTAGATGCAAGAACATAAATATGTTTTGGCACCACATTTTTGCTCCAGAAGGAATTGGTTATTTGGAATTCAAGCATCCACAAAAATATATGCAATGATATAGGGCTAGGATTTGGAAAATTGAGGATCTAAGATAGGAGAACAGGTGGCTAAGATGGGAAGAAATTCAAGAAAAAATCAAAGGTTCATCCATTGACAAACAAATCTTTTCAGATCTCATGAACATCTTAAGTTATCATCAAGAATTGGCACATGTATCCAACAATTGGGCCCTAAATCGAAAGAAAGGGTATATGGTCAGAGATATCTATAAAGGGCTAATGATTTTAAACCTTTCAGAGGCAATACCCTTTGGCACAGTGAGGAAGATGAACTGATAGCTGCCTATTCTGGATGGAAAACATACATGGCAAATAAAATTAACGTTTTTAGATGGCTGGTCTTGCATCAAAGCCTGCATACCAACTCCATTCCATGCAAATATGATGCCAGAGTAAGTAATGAATGTTCTATAAAATGTGGCAGTAAAGAGCCTTCTGAACATGGACCTCACAGCTCAATAAATGTGCTCACAGGATGTCAGAGACAATTCTTAGACCCTGATTCCAAAATAGTTAATATAACCAGAGCCCTATGTTGCTGGATCATTTGGAAGCATAGGAATAGGGTAGCCATTGAGAAGAAGAATCCTAATTTGACCTGGCTGAAATGTTGCCCCCTGTCTATACTTGCAGAATTAGCCATGGCTCATAAACTATAGAGGGACAAAAAATATGATAGAAAATGGGACAGAATTGGGACCTTTATGTGGAGTTTCAAATTTTTTCTTAAATGTGCTAACTGAAGCTAATGGTTCATTCCACAGACCAGCAGAGAAGGCTGGCTAAATCATGTGCACCAATGCGCTGGATTGGAGAATAGAATAGAATAGAATAGTTTTTTTAACGTCCATGGAGACCAATAGGTCATGGGACCCATACAATGGGCTAGTACAATCATTACTACTAGGATTAAAAAACCCCTGCACAGACCATCTCTCGTACTGAGGTATCTGATATCATGATTCTATTGAAACAAAAAGTGGTGCATGTCATGGCTTTGAAGAAGACGTTGGATCGAGCAGAAGTCTGGCATTTTAATGGGTTAAAGCCCTATTTTAAAACTTGTTTCATAAGTGGCAGTGGAGGCGCAAGGGCCATGATCTCCTGTCCTTTGATTTTTCTACCGATACCATCAAACAACTAGACAAGATGTTGAATATCTTCGGAAATTGTACTCTGATCTTACAATCCAGGATCTGATTGATGCTACAGACTATGTTTGATTTTTTGCACAAAAACTTGGCTTCAGAAGATCTCGTATATTTTCCATAAGTATCTGATATTTTCATCTCAGGAATCAAATGTTTATGTTTATTTTAACTTATTTAAGCTTAAGACTATTTCTAAGTTTATGAGTCCTATGCCACATTCTAAACTATGTTATCCAGTTTTTTTTTTTTTTTTTTTTGTTCTTTCCTGTGTTAAAAAGGTTTACCTCAGAGTGATCTCTGCACTCCTTTTCCTATGTATTTTTTTTAAACGAAATATAAAAAAACCCACCTTGCCCTCAAAGGGAAAAAAAAGGGGGGAAATATGGTTTTAAAACTGCAGCACATGTCATGATGCTATATATAGTTGATATAAATAGCATGCTTATACTCCAAACCTTGTTAAAAGTAGTCCTTACATCACACCACCCTTTAGGGCATATGGCATATTCGTGCCTGGCAGCATCATGTATGGCATATGGAAGCATTCATACTCTATGGTTTTAAAACTACAACACCCGCAATAATACTCTATACTTGATATAAAATAGCACGCTTCTAGACCAAACATTGTTAGTAGTTTTTACGTCATACTCCCCTTCAGAACATATGGCTCTTCCATGCCCAAATTTTATCTTAGATACACACTACATTCTTTAGAGCATATGCCACTTTCATGCTCTCAAATACATGACACACGTGATGAGAGTCGCACTCACACACTTCTCCCACTTGATAATAGCCAGTGGATATTGAACCGTGGTGGAGGACACCCCAACTGGAAGGCCTAACCATACACGCAAATATTGCAACCTTCTTTGTATTTTTTGTTTGCTTGATAGGTGTTTTTTATATAAGTCAAACTTGCTTAAAAACTCGTACTCAATCCAATAGGTGGTTTCTAATGAAACACTCAAACGGATCATCAACAAGTTATCAAGCGTAAGCTCCACAATAATTGTGTGAGTATGCACCAGTAAAAATTGGCTTCCATGTACACTGGGGCTGGTTAACTGGTTGTTGCCTAAAAATTCTGGACTTCCTGAGGCGGGATTCTATCCTGCCTACAAAGTGTGCATGTATGGCTAAAGTTTTGCCCAACGGATGTGTGGTGAGTTGGTATAGGCCTAGTAATGCCAAAATAAATGTGCACTTGGTCAGGGGTTCAAACCCTGGCCACACTTACAAGAAAACCCAGCAGCAAGAGCAGATAAAAATCAAGAACAACAAAGAGCTGCAAGCAATCAAGTCCAGTTACATTCCAAAAATAAACCTTGGGGTAGCTATGGCAGAGAAGAGAAACGATGCCCCAACGCCATCGCGCCATCGCCTCCATGCGAATGCACCTTCTAAGAATAAACCCTAAAAGAAAAGGCCAACAACACAAGCATAACCAAAGCTCTTGTATGCCTCCACCGCCATAGCACATGCACTATCTAAGGCAAAAATCAGGCTGTGCAACACAAGAATCGGGCTTCAAAACAAAAACCCAGCTTCAAAACAAAAATCGGGCCCAAGAACCCTAAAAAAAGACCTGCTGCTTTATCTCCTCGAGATGCTGCTGTTCTGCCTTTCAAGAAGCGGCCAGGAAAGATGCCATATCCGACGATTCTCCAAGTTCGCTAAAGAGAATTTTTGCACCGCCCATCTCCCCTCAATCTCCCCTCAACCTTCGATATATTGAAACGCATTTTCCACCATCATCATTGTACTAAATCAAACACCATTAACAATCTTATGTACGACGGTATATTTTTCACATTTTTAGAACTTTAGACAAATAGCCAGGACTTATTGAGCACAATTTGACCACAAGAAATTGTAGGACCATAAGAGCGTGTTGTGTCTTTCTGAGACTTTTTGCTAGCAAAGTGTAGGGACCATAAGAGCTTGGTGAGTCTGGGGCCTTTTTGCTAGCTGGAAAATTGTAAAGACAATACAAAAGCAGCACATGAACCAGTCTTCAAACATAAGATATTGACCACCAATTTTGGATTTGAAGGGATTGTTGTAGTGTGACAGTAGACAGCTTGCGAAATGGCATTTCAGGTTCTTTACACCTTTTTTCCTTTGAAAAGCGAGCTCCAGCTTCTGTAAATCTTCTCTTCTTCCAGTCATGAATTCCTTAAACCTCTAATATTGGGGCAGATCAATCCATTCAACGAACTCACATTTGGTCTACCTATATCTTTATCTTCTTGGTTACTTTTGCGTAATGAAATTTTGGAATGCAAAATGGCTGTTGACCATTTTAAACCTTCCATAAGAGTCTAATCCAGAAGCCAAGCTATCGTGTAAAGAGAGTCGAAAACTTGCAAAATGATATCAGTTCCTTTACACCTTTCTTTCAAGAGCAGCTCCTGTATAATTTCTCTTCTTCGACCCTTGAATTCCTTACAATTGTAAGTTCCCTTACTAAAAAGGATGGAAATAAAAGCTTCAATACTGGAGCCATTTTAATGAAGTCCTACAGGTTGGTATTCAGTTTGCATTTTGCATGTTTACCAGGTGATGTACAATCTGATTCATCGTTGGTCTCCTAATGGGAGAATAGGAGGTGCAGAGAATAGCTAACTTTAGAAGGTGGACAAGGTTGGGTAAAGATGTGCATGAACTAAGCATACTTGTGTCAACTGCCTTTTCTAGCTGTTTCGTTTGATGCAGATCTCTAACCCATGCAGCTAAGTTTGTCAATGTTCCTTCTATGCAAACAATTGGTCGCTTCCCTGTAAGAAGCTCTAACAAAACAATTCCATATCCATATACATCGGTTTTTTCAGTTAGTCTGCAGCTTGATCCAGCTTCTGGTGCAATGTATCCCAAGGTCCCTGCCACTCTGCCTGTTGCATACTCTGCATAATTTTCGATCGAATGTGCTATTCCAAAATCAGAAATGTGTGGCTCTAGATCTTCATCAAGAAGAATATTGCTAGATTTTACGTCACAATGTACTATCTGTGGAGAGCAACCTTGGTGAAGATACAGCAGACCTTGAGCTGTTCCAAGAGCTATTTTTTGTCGTATAGACCACTGCGGGGTTTCTGGATATCTATTTTGATTGTGCAGTAAGTCATGCACGCTTCCATTCGGCATGTACTCATAAAATAATACTTTATCAACAGAACTTGTGTAGAATCCCTTTAGGACTACAAGGTTGCGATGCCTAATGTGGCTGAGCATTTGAACTTCCGTTTCAAATGAAGCTTTAGCATGTGCGTTTTGCCTACTCAGAACCTTCACGGCAAGTTTCGATCCATCTGGTAATGTAGCACAATAGACTGCTCCGAATCCACCATCCCCAAGCAAGTATGTTGAGCTGTATCCTCCAGTAGCAGCAACAATATCACTGTATCCGAAGATGAAGCGAGGTACAAACATAACCATTTTTCCATCATAAATAATAGGAATGTTTTCATGTTGTCTGCTTTGATTTGCACGGTATGAAACAATAAAAAAAACTATAAGGAGGAGCATACAAGATATCACCAGGGCAGACATAACCATAATCACAAAGTGGATCTCCTTTACATATAGCTGCGAAAGATATGGAGCTCTGCATGCCACATCCACCAAAAGACCGCATAAGCCCTTGTTACCAAAGAAAGAATCTACACCAAATCGTGTAAATATGCCAAACGTTGGTATCTCCCCCACAAGTGCATTATATGACAGGTTCAAGTGAGTCAGGGAAATACAGTTACCTAGTAGAAGTGGTACCTGTCCCTCAAGTTTGTTACTATGAAGGTATAGTGTCTCGAGATAGAAGAGGGATCCCAAACTTGAAGGTATGTATCCACTAAGGATGTTTGAGCTCAAATCAAGATAATGAAGGTCTCCAATGTTTCCAATATCAGATGGAATATTTCCAGCAATTTGATTGCTACTTAAGTCCAAGTATTGCAGTTGCGCCAGGAAGGCAAGGGTT
This sequence comes from Isoetes taiwanensis, assembly GCA_021234155.1. Taxonomy (NCBI): domain Eukaryota; kingdom Viridiplantae; phylum Streptophyta; class Lycopodiopsida; order Isoetales; family Isoetaceae; genus Isoetes; species Isoetes taiwanensis. The sequence goes on along the minus strand of JAJEKV010000055.1, from coordinate 1,369,010 downwards.
GAGGGTAGAGATCCCTGCAAGCGATTTCTTGCAAGAATTAGGGTTTGCAAGATTGGCAATCTAGTTAAGGTAAAAGGTACTTCTCCTTCCAGGTGGTTATCACTAAGAATCAAAGTGACCAACCCTTCACAATCACCAATATCTAAAGGAATTTCACCACTTATTAAATTGTACCCAAGCTCTAAAATCTGCAGATGCAGTAGCTGGCCAATGCCTCTGGGTATCTTTCCAGTCAAAAAGTTGTTCTTTAACTGAATATTGATCAGGTTCGAGCAGTTAGTAAGGCTTGATGGCAATGGACCCCTCAGATAATTGTTTCCCAGATTAAGAGCAGTCAAATTTTGAATTTTTCCTAATGATCCAGGAATAAGACCAGTCAGCTGATTATGCCCAAGATTAAGAATGGTCAAATGTGAACAGCTACCAAGCTCTTGAGGAATACTGCCTGACAGATTGTTTGAGCCCAGGTCAAGCACAGACGCTCCAGCAAAAAAATTACTGTAAGATGGCATAGTTTCGCCGATCGGAAAGTTTAAATTTCCAAGAGCAGGAGGAATGCTTCCATAGAGGTGATTGCCATTTAATAGAAGCTGAGACAATTTACGTAACTTGCCTAACTCTGGCGGAATTTCACCAGTCAAGTTATTAGACCCCAAGTTTAAGAACCTTAGCTGGTCGAGCTTTCCTAGCTGTGCAGGGATATGTCCACTAAGCTTATTATGCTGCATAAAGAACACAATAAGATTGTCCAAGTTGCCAATATCTGATGGAATAGTCCCACTGAAATAGTTGAAATCAAAGTTTAGCTGTTTCAGTGTCTTCAGATAAGTTATCTCCAATGGGATCACCCCACTCAAACTATTGTTAGCAAGGTACAAAATCTGAAGAGATGGCAACATGCCAATCTCAGATGGAAGAGGCCCTTGCAGATTGTTGTACCCCAGGGAAAGAATTTCCAGTTTTCCAAGTAGAGATAATTCCATGGGAATATAGCCAGATAGGTTGTTGAATTGCACATCTAAACTCCTCAGTGAGCTCATGTTGCCAAGCTCTGGCGGGATAATACCTGTTAATCTGTTGCAACCCAATTCTAGAATCTCCAAGCCTTGCAAGTACCCAATTTCTGTTGGTATGCTGCCACTTAAGTTGTTGAAGCTCAGCTTTACTGCAGATGGTGCACTGTAAAACTTGCTAGATGAATAAGATGAGCACATTGTTTGGAGGCAAGGAAGTGAGCCCAACTGGGAAGGAATGATCCCTGAAAGATTGTTGTGGTCCAGGTGGAGGACCCTCAACATAGGAAGCTGAAAAAGTTCGGGGGGAATAATACCAGATAAATGATTGTCGCACAGGACGAGCGCCTCCAAGTTCGTCAAATTGCCCAAAACGGCTGGAATGTTCCCTTCTAGAGAATTTGAGAACAAAAGTAAAACAGCTACCATCTTTAAATTCTGCAATTCTGATGGAATCAATCCAGAAATTCTATTTGACTGAAGATACAAAATCTGTAGATTTGTAAGCTTCGCGAAAGCAGATGGAATGCGCCCAAAGATATAGTTATCATGAAGATCGAGCAGTTGAAGAGAAGTCAAATTTCCAAAAGAACTTGGTATTTGACCTTCTAAATGATTGTGCCCAAGGGAAAGGGCCACTAACTTGCTCAAGTTTCCCATCTCAATGGGAATTCTACCTTCTAGTAAATTAGTAGACAAATCCAGAGTTCTCAGTTCGGCAAGCTCACCTATTTCTTTAGGAATGCAACCTGAAATTTGGTTTCCTGCAAGGATAAGAACTCTCAAATTCTTCAAAGCGCCAATTTGAGCAACTAAGAAGCCTCCCTTTAATGATCCAGCCGGCAAAGACAGCTCCAATATAGAATGTTGAGATGCATGATTTGTGCATACTACACCAAACCATTTATGTGAACCACAGGGCTGTCCTGATGATACGTTCCAGGATGCAAGGGTCCCATTTACATCCTGCCATGCAGACTTCAATGCAAGGAGGGCCAAAACCTCCTCTCTTTTCTGCCCAAAGGAAAAGTGAATCACTGATACAAGGATTAGCAAGAGCATATGCATTGTGTTAATAAATCAAAAACTGAGGAAAGAATTACGCTATAGCCTAAGCCCCCAACTGGTGACATTGTAGAGTGCTCGTTTGTTCTTATTTAAAGGAAGGCATTGGCTGGAGTGCGAAAGTGGGAACATGCGGATGCACTGTTGCGGAAAACTGCCAATGCAAAATGCATGAGGCTTGGTCTTCCAAAATACGCCATATCCAGACGGTAGACAAATTTCTTACCTGTTATTTTCTTCCCGGATATCAGAATCCACCAATCAAATGCTGACGAAAATTCTGCGAAGAAGTTTGGGCTGCCAAGCCTCTAGGCTGCCGTTGCTGATCGTCAGCTCAAGAATGCTAGTCTGTGTTTGGCTGTCTATGTTCTTGTTGACCCTCAATTTCGGTGGGGTGTAGAATAAACTGGTGAATATTCATTCTGGACAATCGGGTGCACACATCTATAAAATCTACATTATTTAATACGTTGCTTAAAATTTTATAGTATTTCACAAGATATCGAAACTTGTACAAGCATATCTCATAAACGAAAATACTATCTAAGGTCTAGATTGAGGAATAACTTGTAAATATTCCCATCCAACAGCTCTCGCTACACTACATCACCCCCTGTGTGAATATGCACCCAAGATAGAAAGGGTTTCAGCTAATTTAATAGTGTTGAATGTAATGGTTTATATTAATTTAAATTTTTCTTAGCCCGTCAGGGCCTTGGGTGTTGTATAGGGATGTTATGTAGGCTCTATAGGTGCTCGTACCTAAAACAATATAGCCTTGAAGACCACTTAAACCATGTCCTTTGCCATGGCACCTATGTTGCGGTATATTTAAAAAACGCCATCTTGATTATCTATGTTGCCATCTTGGTTACGTATATTATCTTCTGCAATTGTGGAGCGGGCAAATTATTACATATGGTTTTCAAAGGTTTATGGGCGATGGTTTTTTCTAGTCCCGATTTGGGTTGGAGTTCGCCGGAAACCTCATAGGGTTTCTCGTTGGAACTTAATGTGGTTTCAATGAAAACTTGATGTAGTTTCAATGGAAACTACATCAAGTTTCCATTGAAACTGTATTAAGTTTCCATGATACTATGTTAGGTTTCCTCTAGTGAAAACCTTGTAAGGTTTCCTTTATGGAAATTATACGTAGTTTACTTTTGGGAAAACTCTATAAGGTTTTCGCATTTTAAAATAAAACTAGAAACGTGTGCCCGGCGACGCCGGGCATTAATCTTGGATGCATGAAATTGGTACGTGTAATGGATTTTATGGATGGAATAAGAAGTTGGTAAATATAATCATGTTCGAAGAGGTATTGGAGTGCCAGGTGTAAAGGGTTTGGGGTTGTTAGCATTAGCCTTGACAATATAAAATAATAGCATGCATAGTGTGGAATAGAATGGGTAAATGTAATGGAATGGATTGATGTTTTTGATAGTTTAGGGTTTTGTCGAAAATTGCAATTGTTAATCAATACAATTGAGATTGGAGTGAATTGAATAGTGGACGTTAGATGTATTGGAAGTGGGATATGTATGTGCATATGTTTTTTATGACTTCATAGTATCTAGTCTAGTGATAATTGTGAACCCAAGGTGATAGTAATGCGTGTATGCATGCATAACCATTGAGCAAACTATTCGAGTGGATGCAAGTGAGCGTTAACGTGATGCTAGTCAAATTTATTCTAGATGGATATTGAACCTAAAAGGAAAAGGGGGTACCTTTACAATGGTATTTATAGATGGAATAAAAAGTTGTAAAATATAAGGATGTCTGGAGAGGTATTGGATTGGTTAAGGTCTTGGATTCCAGTTAGGACTCAATGAAGTATACAACATCATCTGATGCTGTTGTAACAACTTGTACTGCCTGCCATATATGTGCAATGCTATTAAACTATTAAATCCAAATAGTATTAATGCTCTTCTAATGCTTGGCGGACATGCAAGAATGCTCTTCTACCATAGCAGTCATTTATACATGCCAGGACTGACCTATCCCTGGCATAGAAGAATCTGCTAACAAACAGTATGTCATGCTCATTATTTTCTCATGTGTAACAATAATAATAAGATTACCTAAACCTGCCATCCTTTACTCTTAGTTTCTTCGAGCATAGAAACCTGAAACACATTATCTCCTCCACTGCTTATGGTGGCATTTGCAAGACTTGTCAGCTCTTCCAGGTCCAAATCACCTAGGTCGTAATTAAAGAGGTCTCCAGTGAGACCATCTAAAACTCATAGTCCAAAGATTATTTAGTGTGAGGACAAAGTGAAGCACAAAGAAATCTAACCTGCACTCCATGCCTTGCTCTTCTGGTCGGGAAATCCAGAAACACATTTATGATGGCTAATTGGCATTCATGAAAAGAACTTATTTAACACAGGACCACAATGCTAAATAATATTACATTTGTTCCAATAAAAAACTATGTATGTCTAAAATGCTAGGAATGAGCTAAGAATTTATCTTGTTGAGAGGTATATACATCAAGTATGCACCTGGATAATTTGGCTCATAATAGCAAAAAAGCAAGGAAATGTGGCCTTCCTCACAGTAATTGCTCTGTAACCAATGACAACCTGCTACATAAGGGTTCGCTAAAGCCGAGCATCACTCTTCTGTGCAATTGCAACCATAATTTCAAAGCAAAAACCAAGGTATATAACTTCCAGACAATCATACACACCCCAGTAAATAACAAATCTCATTTATCATCTTAAGGTCAGGCAACGCCTTGAGACGACACAGAATAAGCAATTACTCAAAGACTGAAGCAGGTGCACTTGTGAGAGGCTTAATTCTACAGAACCAACCTCTTCAAGGTGGGCAAAAAAGGCCATTGCCTGAATGGTTTTACCAGTCCCATTTCATCTGCTAGAATACCACTTAGCCCTTGTTTAAAATGAGAATTCATAATGAGAAGCTGAAAATTATAACAACAATACCTAGGATTGAAACAATGACAACATAAGCTCCTGCCATTTAACAATGAACTGTCTATGTTACGCCTTATTGCTCACTTGCAGCCATCTTACCAGCCTGCATGCCTGCTCTTTCAGGGTCTCTACCTCAGCAGCCTCTGATGCATCTAGTGGAGCATTGTTATCTCAGCCAATAAAGCAATAGGTAGGACTTGTCAATATAAAATCATTGGATAAAGAGCATAAACAACATCGTTGGATAACATGCAGGATCGCATTTGGATAATGCAACACATTCACATCAAGACTGAGCAAAATACGCAAAAATAAAAGCGCTTCTGGATCTTTTGTGATGCAACTTGGCGAATCTTTAAAAGAAGAGGCCAGTGTGGCATGAGATTCTATTCCATGAAATAGACAATGTACCTTTGCTTCGGTTTATGCCTCTGTGGTACATCTCAAAACATTCAATAGCTCAAGACCAATTATTTGCATATGCCAAAATAATGAGATTTCTGTGTTTGCATTTGTTGGCCAAGCAAAGCTTCAAACAATCCCATCTAAGATCCAATATTTGCTCAAGCAAAGATATTTTCTGCCAATGGTTTGCCCCCTACAAAAAAAATAGCATATGCAAATGATTATTTAGTGTCGGGAGAAAGCGAAGCAGAAAGAAATCTAACCTGCACTCCATGCCATTAGAGCCCCATGAAGAGCCTGCTGATGGAGTGCTTTTTGTAGTAAACCAGACAATAAACCACAATCCTCAGCGAGAAGCAAATTTATATACGAAACCTCACAGATTACGCTATATGGTAAAGGAAACCTGGCATGCGTGAGTACATTGAACCAAGATGCCCAAGCATTAAACGCAAGACTAAAACGCAGCATAGAAGACATGAAATGGTGGAGCCTATCTGGAATGAAACTGACAGTTTTAGACTTATACAGCACAACTTTGGATGCTTCACAAAATCCTTTCAAATATGGTGAGTAGCTCATACCTGGTATGGTCAGAAGATTTAGATTAGAGCTGAAGCTTTGCCGCTTGTTCTTTGCAGGTTTCTCAGTAGGACCAACTGGCTGTTGCGGATCAGGAAGATATGAAGCTGCTATTTATTGTAACCTTTTACACCTTCTTGCCCCATAGCCGAAACTTATGTGTATTGGGATGCTTACCATCTCACTGATTCCATGAACATCATCTTATGGAAAAATATTTTTTCTCAACTACTGCCGTTGGTTTCATCTCTTCTCTCCAGTTGCAAGGCGCAGCTGCCGACACCACAGTCAAGGTAATTAGAACAGAATACTTTATTTCTTGCAATTTACTTGAAACATATACCTTCTTGAAACCTTCCATTTGCACTTTCCGTAAAATGGCATAGCATCTTGCATAGCATTCACGAACTTCACAACAGAGCTGCATTCCACTGCTCTCATTTAGAAACCCTGAACAAATAAGAAGCAAAATGATCTCAAACCTCCCTAAATCGTAGAAACATTGGAGAAGAAAAAAAAGTATAGCAATATTTTGTAGCAAGTAAAAAGCCCTCAACGAAAACAACGAAATTACTGCCCATTACAAAATTCAAAGACCCAATACCTCTTCTTGTATCAGCATTCTCCAAGACACTGCCGTCAAGAAGGCTTGCAACATGGATAATCTCAGTAATCTCAGCAATGCGCTGCTATCATTGTCAGGTACCACAACAGTCAAGGAAGAAGCCATAAGCAGCAACATTGTGGGCTTGAACTTCTTTTCCTCAAACAACCATTTCAAAAACGTACTCAATGGAGGCGGCAAATTTGACAACTTCTGCTATAACTATTTCCCTCAGTTTCTTGGCCATAGAGCTCAGCTCGTTTGCCATTTCTGGATTAATGCTTCCCTCCTACAGCTCCTCATATATTTCGTCCACGGTCAATTCTTTCACATAACAATAAAGAAGCGAAACCAGCCCAAAGAAAGTGATATAGTGACAAATTTGATGTAGAGTTTATGAAGAAACTGAGAACCTAGAAACAAAGGCGTAAAAAGGACAAAGCTTTATAGAAGAACAAAGAAGCTCCGCATGCAACCTTGCTGCCGCTGCAAAACCGTTTAGTGGATCGCCCATCTGCTCAAACGCTGCCAAAATACGAAATGGGGACAAAAGATTTTGCATTCAGAGACGCTAGGGGGGAAAAATTCCCGCATGTAGGAGAGGGAACGCCGCATGCGGCGTAACATGCGGCGTTCCGGGCACGGAGATCAAAGCCTTCCCTTTTTAATAAAGAAGATGAAAGAGTCTAGGCACGTGTGTAAGATCTTGTGGCACATTTTCAAGATTGTATGACAAAATGTAATCTACCACATGGGTAAGATCTTATGGAAGATTGTGTTCCCAAATGCATTAATGGTGTCTTTTTAGCATGAGGAGTACCCAATATTTCGAATTTGAAACTGCATTAGGTTTCCAAAGAAACTTAAACTACATTAGGTTTCCAAAGAAACTACATTAAGTTTCCCTAAAGTTTTTAATTTGGTAGGAAACTTTATAAGGTTTCCATTTTGTAAAATAAAATGGAGGAGTGTAGGCACGTGTATAAGATCTTGTGGCACATATGCAAGATTGTATGACAACATGCATTAAATGGTGTCCTCTTAGCGTAAGGAGCACGCTAAGATTTTGAATTTGAAGGGGAACCATTTGTCTTATAGATACTTGAACTTGTTTGTTTTCTCCATCTTCGTTCAGAGCTCCTTGAGCATCCTTTGTTCATGCAAGTTATAGCTTATTGTCAATCGCATGATGGAGCTAGAGTTCAACTTGGAAGAGGATGAGGAAGAAGTGCTTTCAATGGATTCAACTCCGTCTAATTCAGATGAAAATGTAAGTGATTATGCTTTTGGAAATAATGATGAAGATGCAGTTTTTGAGGGCCTTGTCAATGAAGAGCATGAAGCACACAAGAACCAGCAAAATGATCCCTCAAATGAGGAAGGATGTTGCATTATTTCCACCTATTCCTACAATTGCATCAGGTGAAGGCTATGTTTTTACTGATGTATCATACAATTTAATGGTCCATTGCATCATAAATTCTATCCATCCTTCTAGCCAAGATGTGCTTGCAACGGATCCAAACTTTCCTCTAGGTTATGTTCGTCAACATAAGTCAGAGGATATACAGATCATGGCAAGGTGGTTGAGCTTTCAAGATAAGTTGCAAGTGGATACACAAAGAGGTCTTCTCACTCGCATGACATTTGGAAAATGGCTATTTATCTCACCGTCATGGATGTGGAAGCAAATTATCTTCAGAGCTCATGTTAAGGGGGTCTGCGGCATTTGCCCATATGCCCTACTTTGGATAATATTAAAAAAAAACGTTGCAGGTTGGGTCTAAGTTCCATGGCATTCCAGAAACTTATGTGAGACAATGCATAGCAGCTTGTAAATGCAAGCTTTGGCATATAATGCCTTCAAGCAGGAAGGAGCTTTTCAATTACGAGGAAGAAGTACCTTTCTACTCTCTAGATAGCCGAGTACCTTGCCACTCTTGTCTTTCCACCATGATGACTTGCACCAGCAAATGGGAATACCTCAACCAGTTAAATGATCTTATTGAGGTTTATAGAGACAACGAAGGTGTAATAAGGAATGGCTTTAAGTTCTCTAAATTGAACACGTTCTCTTCTGAAGCAATTGTTTAACTTAGCGCCTTATATAGTTACTGCAGACTAACTAGGTGCTCGGAGGACATTGGGATGGGAAATGGCAAAAACATGCTTGGATGTTTTTGCACTCAAATTGTGACACCACGAACCTAACAGAGGTGCAATGGCGGATTTTGAAGGTGCAGCTCTTGCAGCGAAAAGTGAACATTCGTATGTTCACATTATTATCTACTATAATTGGATATCTAGATGGAGGATCGCCTCTTGGTGGTTCTATGCTTGAAGTGTGCAGACAACGTCAAGAACTTGGTTAGTAACCACATGATTTGCTATTTTTCTCCTTCGTCGGTACTTCGTGTAAAATATAGATGCAAGCGGACGATTTGGCTATCGTGGATGCAGCAAGCATCTAGCAGCAGCTGAATGTTTATGTAGGCTCCAAGAGGAGCATGGGGGTATCATCACCCTGACTGATCTAGAAGCTATTATGCTCCATGTAGCATCTGAGTCTACCCCAGATGCCAGGCCCTTTGCAGGAACAACCACCTTTACAAACTGGGAGTAGACCAAGGGGTGGAACTAGTGTGCGTGCCCAGTTTCCTTGTCACAAGGAGTTATGATGAGAGTTTGACTCACAATGTCACTCTAGTACATGATATCAGACATATGTCTATTGTTTTAGTAACCAATATTAAATGCATGTTGTGCAATATTGTTGTGAATGGATGAAGAAGGTTTTCACAAGGAAAGAAGAAAGTTTTGTGTTTCTGTGACGCAATACATATTATAAGAAATGATGACCAAATAAACACACATAATATATTACATCAAAGATAAAGTATGACATAAATACTCAAAGATATAACAACATTCAGTCATAACGGAGTTGTACGAACGTCAACCAAAGTGCATAAAGCAATCGAATAGCAGAAGAAATAACACACCGCTCCAATGCAACATCAATGTCAGATAAGAACCACTCTTGACCAATCTAGAACCATGAAAACTCAAGTGGTTAGTGCCTAAGAATAGTCTTTATTGAACTTGCTCATCCATCCACTGGTCCCTTCCCTGCGGAGCAACCCGTGCTAGCTCTAGTGGTGGCAGTGTCTGCTCCATCTTACTCCACTCTACAGTCATCCGTGTGCGTGCTCTAGCCCTACACTTCCTCTCTTGCTGGCTAATCAAGTAATCTGCCTTGCTACACCGCTCTTGTCCACGCATGCAGCTCTTCTCCCTTTCTTTTACCCGTGTTGCATCATCTATAGGGGCATCCTCATGCATCTTACGTGCACCTCGTGCACGAGAAACCCAAGGCACCTCACTGTGCTTATCCCTCTGATGGATAGCTGCCCCCTGCATCGTCATCCCCAAATACTCCTCTCCACCATGGTCATGGGTATGAGTGCACCCATCATATATGCAGAACCACCTGTCCTGAGATGTGGCAAACTGCCCATGAATAGTCGCCGTTAGACGACGTATCTTCCATAACCCATTATGCACAACCCTAATTCAAACACAAATATTAATGCTAAGATGAGAGGCTACTATGATTTCAAAAGGAAATTTGAGAAATTTATATCCTACCCTATATACATCTTATGATCTAAATCTATTGTAATACCTCTTATGATCTAAATCTATTGTCTAAAAAAGAAGAACATTACAATACTCACACTTCATCAGCCCAGGTCAGCTGTTTGGATGGCATCGCCACACCATCTCCCTCTTGTTGCGAGTCCTTTGTAGCCATCCCTATGGTAAAGTGCTAGAAAAATTATGTTTTAATTAAAAGACCATAAATATTATATGCACACAATTAGACAATTGCAAATACATCCTATTAACCATATATACACTCTTAAACTATTGTAAATCCACAAAAAAATAGAGTGTATAATTGCCTTTTATTTCAATATTAAGCAACAAGCTCGCCCTAATATTAAGCAACAAGTTTAAATCTAAGGCCAGGTTTTTTAAATCAAAGTGTATTAAGATAATAAGGTGAAGCTTTAATACAAAATCTTAAGGGGGTTGGGATTCTCGCTTGAAGCAAAAACATTTTCGAACTATTTCTGAAATCGGACAGAGCATTCCTCGGCAGAGCATTCCTTAGGTGACCATCGATCATTACGGTTCTTGTTGTTACAGTTACCTTCCAAATTTTCCTTGTTGAGTTTCTTGGAAAGCTGGCCAACACGACTCCTCTTAATCTGCAGCAATGGCTCATAAGCATCATAATCGGTGCTTTCAGTTTGCCGATTGTTGTTCTGGCAAAATTACTTTCCATTCCCTTTTCTAAGTCTTACCGCTCCAATTCCAGCCACTCATTGGAGGGCAAAAAACAAATATAAATGCTGTGGCGAAAATCTGCTACTTTATTTGAGAGGTCTTCCCTGTTTCAAATATTCCCGCCCCAGAAACTCAACAAGGTCATGCTACCATTGTGCCCCTTCGATTTTAACTTAGTTGCACAACTCCCATGGCTATGGACGCACAAGGACCCCCATTAGATTTTGGGATAGCAACTGGGCCCAAAATCGGCCGTGTATGTAATTTCTTCCCCAAATAAAATGCTATTTATATCCGATAATACATATCCAATACTATGGCCGATCCTAAGCAAATTAGTGAAGAAAAGGCGTTGATCAAGCATTGGGTCTGAGCATTGTTCCAAATCTGGCATCTAAATGAATGTGGAGCTGGAAATCCTTTGCATGCATTTGTCCTTTGTGCCAAAATGGCCGCCTGCCGAATCTGGGGTTTCATTTCATGCCAGTAGTCAGCTAGATATGCCAAGGGCAACGATTTAATGCTTCGGTTATTTTTTATATGCCATCGATGCTCTGATGCAATGCCGCTCTATTAAATAATTTATGCTCAGCATTCAAAGCTGAGCAAGAAAAGGGAGGACCCAAATCCGCCTAGCAAAAATTGAGCATTCAGAGTTGAGCAAGAAAAGGGAGGACTCAAATCCGCCCATCAAAAATAGAACAGCAAAATATAAAACAACAGATTCTTTTTTTTGCAGAATCATGCCTCGATTTGCAGGGAGACAAGAGCGTCTTGTAGAATCATGCTCTAATTTTACAACATTGTGTTTTGCAAAAAGATCGGATGAAGTAAAAGAATAAGAAGGTCTTCCATTTTCTATTTGGGCCTCTCTAGTAGCAAAGCTCTGCCATTTTCTACTTGGGCATCTCTTGTAGCAAGAAAACAATCAAATCTTTGGGTTCTAAATCCGACAATCAACAAAACAAATGCAGCAGACAAGACAAATTCAGCATCTACATACTTACCAAGATCAAGATCAAGGCAACAACGGCATGCCCCTCAAATTCCTGCTTCAAATTCTTGCCGGATGAAGTATTCTTGCAAATTTGTTCTTGCAAATTGATGCATATTAAATGGAAGCGCATGCATTAGATTCTGCTGCAGATATGGAAGCCTAGATACACAATTAGAAATCATTGCAAAAGTTCAAAGAAAACGACAGGATAGAAAGACTACTTTTTAAGTTTGAGGGGAACTGAATATAACTTCAGGGAAACTGAATATAGTTTCCACTGAAGCTTTATATAGTTTCCAAAATGAAACTATATTAAGTTTCTCTTTCTTGGTGGATAACCCAAATCGGGCGTAGATAAAGTCCTCAGTTTATGGGGGTATTTGTATGCCTATTTAGTATAATGCTGATGTCAGTAAATAGACTTTCTTCTTTGAATGGTGGGTCGGTGTGATTGGGTTTTCTTTGTGTTCGCGGTTGTGGCAGTGGAGAAGCGACGCGTGGAGGCGATAGCGCAGAGGTACTGCGGCATGGTAAGGGCGGCATGGCCATGGGGGATGGGTTTCAGCTGGACAAGAATTTTGGAGATGTTCTGTAGAGCATGATTCAGAGGAGCTAGATTCTGGAGATGTCTCTAGTTTTTGGAGATGTTTTCGAGATGTCTCTGGGAGTCTAGCGGGTTTGCAAGCATGGTAGATGCAGCGAGGTTTCTGGAAGCAGCAAGTTGGAGGCATGGCAGACACAGGCACCCTTCTGTATGTTGGACTTCCAGTGACATGTCTTTCATGCAGAGCTCCTGCAACAGAGCTCCCTATTCATTTCTTATTGCTCTTTCATCTTGTAGATTCTGATTGTGAATCGCTGTTCTGTTACAGTTTGTTGAATGATGTAGACACACTACAAGAGAATTGAGCATTTTTTTTCAGAAAAGTCGTCAGATGTTCTTCACAAAACAGAGAACTACCCAGATACTACTGGCTGACGATTTACCTGACGAATATTATCTGACGATATAGTGTCAGAAAAATCGTCAGAAAAAGCATCAGATCTTCTGACAATGATGTGTAAGAAAAATCGTCAGAAAAAACGTCAAAAAAGTCGTCAGAATTTTCGTCACATTTTGCATCGCAAAAATCGTCAGAATTTTCGCCAACTTTTTCATCAAAAATATCGTCAGAATTTTCGTTGCCAAAATCGCCAGGGAATCGTCAGAATATGCATTAAAAGTTCTGTCAAAAAGTTTGTTGTCGCAGAGCATTTTATTGTACTCCTATTGCTATAGAAATAAGCTGGTTATCCATTAAAGAAACTTGAAAGTTAAATTCACAATTAGGAAGAGTGCACCAAATTGGGAGGCTTTAAAGCCACAATGACACATTCATTGCGATGGACCAATTCTGTGATTCAAAAACCAAATCCTGAATAAAAGAATGGGCATTTTATAAATATGATAAAATCATAGGAATGTACAAGATGCAGCTGAGATGCTTTTATTGTATAAATATATAAACAGTTATCTCTGATAAACCGAACTTGGTCTGCAAGGAAATCTATGACTCGCTCCTTTATTCGTAGAAATTGATGGAGACCTGTGAAATCCTGCATTTGGGGATGGTGAAGGCGAGCAAAACAACCCAACCGCTGCCTTTCTTCAACAACTCTGGCCTGTAAGATGGAAAGAATTTTAAAAATCCATTACTTCGATTTAAAACCCACAATAAGCCATTTCACTTCTTTACCTTGATTCTCTTGTCTAAGAACTCCTGTTCCATTGCCTGTCTTGCAATTTTCTTAAAGCTTCAAGGGTCAGAAAGACATCACCTTCTCTGCCAGGGCGAGAAAGACTGGCTGCCTACTTGAAATCATATATAAGAACAGGATTAAAGACATATATCAATCATAACTCTACAAAATGACTACAAAACAAGATACCTTTAATTTTTCATTATCCATCCCCAATCTAATGTCATTTCTGTTTGTTTGGACTTTATCTCATCTACCAACTGCCATACAAATAAAAACACATCAATTAACACCTATTAAATAACAGCAAACATTGACTAGGAAATTGAATACAAGTAACCACCTTTCTCTTTCATCAACAAATTCATGAAGTCACATCCTTAAAATTTCTATTTCCTTATCCTGCAACAAAAAGCCGCGATGTCAGTAATGATCTTGGCAGGTCCATTGGAAGGAAAATCATGCTCAATAAACTTGACCTCCTCAACTCCATGCTGGTGGTGAAATATCTCTTGTGAAAATAGAGACTGGCAAAAGAATTGCATGTTTTGTTAATAGAAGTCCTTAAGATCTCAAGAACAAATATTCAATTTCTTACCACAGTTCTTAATATCTAGTTTAACCCCCCAGCAGATCCCTTACTACATCATGAGTCATGGTTTCAGCCTCTACTAGTTTTGCATTGAGCAAGAATACCAGAAGTAAATGTATGCGTCAGCAAGATCTTTTTTCTTCAGAGTTCATAAATAATAGAATATAAAACAAGAGAAGTACAGGAAGCGTATTACTTTGTCCGGATGATGTCTCAATGCTAGTTTTTGATATGCCCTTTTAATCTCAATAGTTGTTGAGGATGGCTCAATTCCACTGTAAAAAAACAATTAATAAGGACCATAAACACATCTAAGTTTTGAGGCAAACAGAATTGACTGCAATATGTCAACACTCCCACCAAAAATGAATTAAGCGTCAGAGACATCACTGAAGAGTATGAGCGGAAGAAATTTCCTGTAGACTGCGGACCTTGCTTTGGAGGGTTTCGAGGGTTTTAAGATCTGGTATTGCATCTCACTGGCTGTCTGTAGCATCTTTTGGACTGTGGTTGCCCTCTCCTCAGCTTTCTTTTGCAGAGTAGGGATAGGATTGTCCTAGTATCTCGCTCGAAATGTTGCCAATCTCGAGCTATAGTATTGATCTTGGCGGACTGGGTGTCAGACTAATTCGATGATAAGCAAGTCGCACCCTATCTTGATGCCTTTCAGAGTGTGCTAGGCGGAGGTCGTTCTCAAGCTGTTGAATGCGAGTCTCCATGCTAGAAACACGTTATTTTTCTGTCATCGGCTATTTTTTGAGCAACTTGGGTGCCAAGGCCTGTACTTCTTCTGCTAAGTAGGCAAATCCTAGCTGTGTTGGCCTCTGCCATTGCTAGAACTTGTTTCCAGTGATCCTCAGGCGTCTGGTCTGGTGATGCCGATGATGGTGGATGGGTCCAGCTTGCTACTAGGTTGGAGTACTTGCTATGTGCCTGGCGGGCCAAGCTAGTTGTGCAGGTCTTTGCTTGTGCTTATCTTACCAGTGTATTACTGTAATTCTTACCCGTATCATCTGGTTTGTATACGGGTGTTGCCACTATGTACTCTTTTAAGAGAAGTTTAGCTGCCATGTCCGCCCCCGATGGAGGTGACTGTGTATCGGTGTCATCGATGTGCATGTCTGTAGGATAGGTTGAAGAGATGCAGGGCTCATCTGGCTCTTCTATCACTGAAGTTGCCATGACTGACGCAGGGATCTAAAAGCTAGATGGAGAGAGAGGGAGTTGGTATGGAGAAGCAAAGGTTCAAGGAGCTAAGGGGTTTTTGGATGGTCAACTAGATCATAATATGATATTGAAGCATAAATGCTACCCACCCTCAGTGTTTGACATAGAGGGGATTGGAGGGGTTCAACCCTATGGGGGGGAGGTTCAATTCCTGCTACTGACAGAATTCTTTTGAGCTGGGCTTGAGGTGACAGGGGGCTTTGGTGTTGCCTAAAGAGATCTAGCAACATTACATCCTTTGAGAGGGGGAAATAGAGATAGAAAGCGGCAAAAAATGAGAGAGAAAGTGGCCAAGAAGTTTTAGGAAGAGAGAAATTGGTAGAAGAGTGCAAAGCAGTGAGAGAATGTTGCCAAAAGATGAAACCCCAGAGAGACAAAGTGGCCAAGAAGGTCAGGGAAGGGAGAAATTGGTAGAAGAATGCACAAGAGAAATTGGTAGAAGAGTGCAAGACAAAGGGAGCAAAGATAGCAATTGGCCAAAGGTGCATGGGATGAATAGGTAGTGTAGAGTGAGAAAGTGTCTAAAAACCCTAGAGAGAGAAGCTGAGAGTGTGGGCTCTAGAGAGAGCGTGTAGGTGCTAGAGGGAGACGGAGAGTATAGGCCCTCTCAAGAAAAGAGAGTGTAGGTGCTAGAGAGAGAGTGTAGACGCTAGAGAATAAAACACCTGTAGCTCATGACACCTCATGTTGATGTAGCGGGCCAATTTTAGAAGGTAAACTTGCTGTTATATTAGCATTAGATGGCGATTCTGGGTGAGATTGGAGTCTATAAAGCCCTTACCCTATGCTTTATGTGGCAAGGAAATGCTTGATGCAGCTAAGACTGGTTCTAGCAAGACCTTAGATGTCCTTGATCGTCCTGTTTAAAAAGTAAAGTGTCAATTCTATATTGATCCATTTATGTGCAGGGCGATATCCAGAGCCAAAATTTAGTTATGGTTAAAGTTCCATGCATTTTTCTTTGTTACACAGGTGAAGAGCTTATTTCTTGTGCAGGAGATTCTTGCAAAAATGTATATCCATGTAGGTATTGTTTTTTTTTTTTTGAAGGACGACAAGCTTTATTCACCAAGTAAGAACTAGAGCAACATAAAATGCAAAGACATGATTATAACCCTAGTGGACAAACCGATCCAACTGAGCACAACCATCTGCCTATGCAAAAGAATGAATCTGAAGGTAAGTATGCCAGATCAGTACCTTCTTCTCTTGATCAAGAGAAGAACAATTATAAGCCATAACAATTTTATTTTGCGCCCACTGAAGAACAATCTCATCCGGCAGATCACGCCCTTAAAGATGAACAACCTCCTTCTCTTCGGATTGACCATAAAAGCCCGACCACATGCGAGATGAAAAGCTCGTTTTCTCGTAGTTTGGGCCAAGCATCGGGATAGATAGCAAGCAAAATTTCTTCGGCTAGATCGAGACGTGCCAAATAGGGTCAACAACCAAGACCATGCCCTGCGGGGCCGCTCACACAAGAAAAAACAATGCTCAATACTCTCAACCCTTTGCGGGCATAAAGGACGAGAGCTCACGAAATCCGATTATCCATTTTATGGACCAACCTCGTTGACTCACGAGGCATCTATGGATCACTTGCCACCATAAAACTACTACTTTGGGATGAAGCGGCTTTATCCCATACCCATATCCAAACACTTTTCCATTGTGGGTGAGGGACGAAGATGCCACCTATTAGATGGAGGCAGGATTTTTAATGCACAAGCAGTTTATACACAGAAGACACAAACCGCCCGGCCGGATATCGATGGCAACCCCATACGATTACCTCAATCGTGGACCGTAATCCTGTGGCAACAATGCAAAGAATATGATTCCAGATTACTCGTCCCATCCAGACAACAAGAACTTTGTTCTAAATGCTTCCCATGACATGAGATGACCGGACTCATACCAAGTCGCAATAGTGCTTATTTTTGCTATCCATCGTCCGTTGTGTCTTTGGATGAACAACCACACTTAGAGGCACATTTCTCGAGTGTCCAAGCAAAGGAATCCACCAAAGATGGAGTGGACAACCGAAGACATGCCTCGAGATTAATAGGGAAAAGAGAGACGACAGGTGTCCCAAGCAGCAAGCAACCCCTTTAGAAAGGGAGACGCATTAGGATACGGATGCATATGATAAAGCAAAGCCCAAGGAAGGAGGGGCTTAATGGTGGCCTTATGAAATGGGAGACAATGCTTGCTTAGAAAGAGATGAGGCCTCGTCCTTTATTTTTATGCAGGGGTTTTTTTTTGTGCAGATGGCTATCCTTCTTCCTGCTTTTAAATCTATATCTCAAACAAAGTTAGTCGGTGGTAGTTCTTCCCAGAGTTGTTCTGATGCCTCATATCCTCTTTATTCATGTGATGTAGAAGACAGACCAAAAGCTGTTGCATTGTCTGCCAGAGAAGTTGAAATGAAAATATATTTGCAATTGATTCTACATATGCATGGATAGCTGTGGGATAAATTCTGATGTATTTTCGAAGTATCGGATAGAAACAGAGAATGTAGGTCCAACAAACAGGGTAGAAATGTTCAAGGAAACAGGAGCTTACAATCTTGATATGGCACCCTAATGAGGAATCGAATGCGAGTGGTTAGAAAGGAAGCTGGAGTAACTATTTTGGAAGTGTAAGGTAAGTCCGTTTGGAGCTGTGCGTTCGAATCCCCAAGCTATTGCTTAGAATGACTCTAACCACACACAATGGCATGCCCTCAAAAATGGCATGCCCTTGTTTCTTGCAGGATAAAAAGTTCCTACTTATTAGTTTCTATTTATTAGGAGCATAATTCTATTGTGGAGTGAATGATGCATTGGAAATCATGGTATGGTTGTCAAATCCCTAAGAAATAAAGGCACCTAAGCATTTGATACTGTCAAACGCTTAGGTGTAGGACTAGAATGATCCGAGAAGGCATTTGCTATGGGATATTCCCAGATCCAACGGCTGGGAATACACGAGAGCTTCATCAATGACAATCGAGTGAAAATAGTACCAAGGCTTACTCACAAGACGTAGAGAAAGGGTTCTTAATTTGGTTATCCAACTTTGAAGTTGACATTTGTTAAATAGTACAAGGCCACTCAAAAGCTTTGAAGTTAATATTAGTATCACCTGATGGATAAATATATGTATCACACAAGCCCAGTTTCAAAGTTTCAAAGGTGATTGGGATTTAGTGCAAACAATTTTTGTTTAGATATCTTTATTTTGCAAGGTTCACGTCCAGATTGTTAGGAAATTCGATTGCAAGAATTTCTCCTATTATAGGATTGGTCCTTGTTTTTCAAAAATGGCAACTTTTTTTGACATCAAGTACTCCACATCAAGTGCTCATTATCTTCAGCGAAAAACCTCCCAGCTACTGGGAAGCCTTTCCCTGGCATTCAAGTAAATGAGTGTTACATATTGGAAAAGTAGATTGACACATTCACAAGCTTACCTGACAGTAGAAAATGATTCTCCAAGAATTGCAGGCAAGTCCTACTATTTATGTCTTTAGCAACTTGTGCATCCAATGTTCCAGAAAGGCTAGGTAGCACCATGTATTTAGTCATAGAAGAACATATTGGTGACGTCAGATAATCTCTTGGTCAAATTTGGCAAAAGCAAAGACACATCTGATTGGTCTTGATGACAAGTCCCCTGCATGTTTGAAACTTGAAGCAAGGAGAAGACCTTGATTGCAGCCAGCTTAGTTGTCAGTCCAGAAGTCCTCCTGTTCATGAACATCAAGCGAGCATCTCGCAAGGCTTTCCAGTCAAATCTCCGTATTAAGAAGTAAAATAGGAACATCATTGCCAGCACCATCGTTGTTAATCTGGTACAAAAATCTCACATCGATCATGCATTCCTACACATGATAAGAGCAATGCTCGTTTCTTACATGCCTTCTTCATGGGTTCCCACCAAACGTCAAGGCCAAGGCATGATTTGATTCTTTTGTCAAGTTCTGCTGCATGGCCTGCCATAGCTATACGGTTTATGTCTATCCTGCCTTCCAAGGATCTGACATCTAAAGCTACTGAACCATTCACCAAATTTTCATCTTGCCCCACTCTACAAGCATCAAGGTCTTCCAAAACATCTAAAATTTTCTGAACTTCAGAAGCCTGCTGCAAAAAAAGACCCAGAGTCCCACTCATAAATAAATTAAAATCAAACAGTGTGGCATCTCATGTTTCATGCTTGATAGAACTGGTAATGTGCTCAACCCTTAAGCAGGCCCATCAGAGATTGGGATACCTGATCCAGCTACTTGCTACGCTCTTCCATGCTCAAGTCCTTTAAAGCAGCATCAGCAAATCTATGATGAACCCAATTCTTCCTGCCATTGTTGTCAATATAGCAGGCCAGGTTTGCTGAACCATCAAGATGTTCAGGTGCAACAACAACTGATCCAGACAAAAGATTGGTGGATGCATGGGAGAATAAACATCATTATGTCAAATACACAAATCCATAGTAACAAGTTATTTGTGAACATGGAACATAGAACAGGTTAAATTCCATCCTCAGACTGAATTATTCAAAACTAAGTTTGTTTTCTTATGCCATTGGACTGCAGTGTGATGCAACACGCTTAACTAATATGCTGCAAAATGCCATTAGTTTCAATTACTGTATAAGAAGCAAACAAACTCATGCAAATTCATCTTTGCATTTCTTTAGACAACAGGTAATAAATAGCCTGTCTTCTGAATGCAGTGCAAACGTAACTGTACCCATGAGATGCCATATCACAGCAAAATGCACTATAAGTTGTTCTGCACGCCCACAATCCATGTGAAAAAATTATGACATATAATCGGCCATCAGGTTGCAAATCTCCTGGCTGATAAATTGGATTTGACAGAGATGCAGCCAATGCCGAACCAGGCCACATCAACATATATGTTCCTCCTGCAAGCCTGAAGTCCAATGAGTGAAACGAACATTTTCAGATATAAAGGTAAGATTGACCCTTCAGGCCTGACTTGGATGCACTAGATAATAAAAAGAGCCTTTCAAAAATGCTGAATATTAGGGCACAGCTATTCTCAACCACACAGCATATATGCTCTTCATATGATTTATGAACTCTATATGGGCACAAAGGAGCCAGCCAACTGATATCTGATTCAAGAACTCAGTCAAACTGCATTTACTTGCCTTTAATTTGTAACTCATGCGACTCATCCAGATCGGTTGGTAATATGGTATCTACAGAGTAGACATTTAGATGAGATAGACCAGATGACTAACTGCATAGATCTGGTGTGTGCCATGAATCATACTTAGGACCACATCGATCAGCCCCTAAAGTTTTGCTAGCAATTACAGTCCCAAATTGCCTAGTCCACTGAGCAACCTTGTTACCAAAGTTCTTTCAAAATGGGGCGACTTATCAACACAACGAAGCTCATGAATTACATTTAGTCGATGAATAAAACCATGAATATCATAGAGCTATCATTGAGGCAAGTCAAGTGTTCGTTTTGGTTTGAATGACGAATAGCCAAACAAACAATACTGCATGTATCTACAACAAATCCATCTTGAAGGGCAACAGATTCAGAAAATAAAGTGGGCATACCTGCAAGGATCCAAAGCATAACACGGCGGAATAAAGTGTTCGGAACAAGAACCTTGTTGAGGTACCCAAATGCATATCCAACACCCAAAAGCCACCTCCGAGCAAAAAGATCGCTGTACCATTTTGGTTGCTCCAATGTTGGGTAGAAAACACGCAACATAGGCGTATTCTTGAGCTGAAGATCAGCAAAGGATACGCCATAGGGCCCAAGAGGTGTGGGAAGACCCATCAAGCTCTGAAGGGCTTCCCTCCTAACGGACCATCTCCTCCTTAAAATTTTGTTCCACATTGTCTGTCGGGCCCTCCTATTCGAGATCCTTGCCCTGATTGGTGCCTTAAGCAGATTAGAGAGAAAATCTTAATCTTTCGGAATAAACGCAACGCAGGATGTCCACAAGGCTCCAATCCTGTTCGATTAGTTGGAAAAATCCAATCGACAGGCAAACTTTCAGCCGCAAAAATCCAATTTGATAGGCAAACTTTCAGTCGAAATTTTGATAGAAATGTCCAATTTAGAGGTTGTCCATTCCTGCATTGAAGTATGCAGGGCAGGATGTAAATGCTTGGCTGGCATGCTAGATAAAATATCATTGTTTGTGTGTTTACATATCTGAGGATGAGATTCAACTAGGCTATGACTTTAACAAATGCAAATTTGCCATGTAAGAAAGTCCACTTGAGTGGAAGTTAAATTCAAAATACCCAAGTGGCATTGCATCAGCATGACCTTTTTTAAAAGACACCCAATATTGGCTGGCCCAAAAAATGATGTAAGTGTCTCTTGTTCAAATGTCGCCACGTGAATTTGCACCATCTTTCTTGATCCTTTTATGTATCCTAGTAGATTTTTTACATGTTTCATATGTGGAATCACCTCGTAAAACCACGTCCTCAAACATGTCCAAGCTAGTCAAATCTCACCCTAAGTTGAAGCAATATTTTTTTTTTTTTATTGGAGGAAAGGGCACACCCCGCACGGTGAGACTTGCACTCACCCACATCTCCCACCTGACTGTAGTCAGTGACATTTGAACCTGTGATCGGATCAGCCAAAGGTCTAACCACTAGACTACCGCCGCGATGGGCAGTTGAAGCAATAATGGCTTATATGAAGCCCTACATTTTGTCATCCTCGAAGACCAAACGTACATGAGGTGAAATCTATTAAATTTAAAAAAAAAAATATGACCTAAGAATGCTATTCCACCACGACGCACACAATAAGCACTAAGAGAAATTTCTTGACATGTCATTTAGAAAATTTGCGCATTGCGTAACACTTTTGCAATACAAATCTTGATATGTAACTTTGGCCTCTTGATGACATGTGACTTTGGCCTTTGATGACTACCTTAAAAACACCATGTAATTTAAATAATTTTGCTTTTATGGCATGACATGACAAGAAGCTAACGCATCAAAGAGTTCCCCCTTGGAAACACACCTAGTTTGTCTGATGTAACCTCCTTGGTGTGCTATCGAGATGCTTCAGCTCTAGATAGTATTTCCAGACTCCCAATGTTCTTGTGTAGGATCTCTGGGGTTTAGTCATTGAACCAATTGCTTGCTCACAATAGAATAGAATAGAATAGAGAGTTCATCCATTTGCAATGTTGAGAATAGCTACTGCTTTAACTCTCTAATTGATTTATTTGGATGTAATGCATGTTGGGGAAAGGTACTAGATATTTTGCTGTAAATTATAGCATGGAATTTTATCTCCACTTATTGACGCCTTGCGGAAGACACCTCAATGCCGACGAAGATCACATGCTTATTGAACAATTGTTACCGATGTTATAGACAATTGTAGGCATCTCGCTGGAGTAGTATGATGCCTTGTTGTAGTGTGCAGAGCAATGCCACACTATGAAGACCGCAGTAGACTCAGATCGCCACATCATGCATAATTTCCTTCACCATGCATTACGTCAGGTAATATATGGTGTTATTCATTTTATGCCCGTAAAATCACAGCACCGCCACCAGACGAGGCGACGAGAGTTGGTCAGCTCATCTGGCGGCACTGCTATGATTTTACCGGGAGTAAATTGGGCAACCCCATAGATTACCTAGTACACAAACATCTAATTTCTAGAATGGGTCCTATGATAACACATATGATGGCAAGTGAAGTGGTATTCTTATTGAGCCTTGTGAAATCATTGAGCACAACTTGACCCCCCTACTAGGGGTAGAAAACTTTGAAAAAACTTGAAAAATTAAATGCTCCGAAACTAGACAATAATCGAGAACACGACGAAACTAAAGAATACAGGATAAAAGATGGTTTATTTGTCACTTGGTCTATGCAAAGGCGAGAAAAACTGGCGACCGCTTCTCATCGAGATGAAAAACCTCGCCCTTTCAGGTTTTCGAGAAAAACCCTAACGAGAAACGGTCGTCAACGGCCTTGAGTAATGCTGGCAGTGCTCGAACCAGCAGCTTGAAAATATTGCACCAAGCAAATAGTTGATGCACAACCCCGCGCACTCTGGCAACCAGGAGATCGTGAAAAATAACCTGCAGAGAGTCAAGGCTAAAAAGGAAAATAACCCGTCAGAGAGTTAGATGCCTCAAGCAAGAATGCACACCAATGCGAATATAAAAAACATAGTGAGACTCGGAGGCTCCAAGGCCACACCACGAAAGAAACAACAGCCGACCAATCAGGAACCGTCCGCGGAATGACCATCGCGAGGAAAACATTAGGGGGCTTTTTTGCCACTACATGGGTTAAACTTTATATGGACGGGGTTGGATTTGCCTTTCAAAAAGTCATATACAGGGGTGTTTTTAGTCACCCTCTGCACGCACACCGTATACTTCCATTTATATAAGTGCATTCCCCGGGATGAGGGTTGCTCAACAAACTGCAACGACTGCTTCTGCCCATGTTTCCATGACCGAAGCCTACTAGCCCGGACATGCAAACGCTACCCTCTTCGACAGCCACTATGTGTTCAATAAAGGCAATATGCAGCTCCAAACAAATAGCCAACAACATATAACGGGGTGGGGAACATTGCTTCACAGCTCAACGAACAATGGGAGCAGTTGCAGGATTTATAATATGGCAACTCATGGCCTCCCGAATCAACAGGGGAGAACCTCATTGATCAGCTCCACAGAATGGTCCTATCACACATGTCGTACACATTATAGGGGCCACTCATCATGGTGGCCAGTATCCAGATCGCCCATGCATTGTCAAATTCACAGTTGCAGATGCAATCATAAGAGACACGGGTGAAAGCATGTTGTAGTGGAACAAAAACGTGCATTTTAGCACCACATTTTTGGGTGCTAAGTGTGGTGGGAACTACCGAATTTGTAGTGGGAGAGGCAGTTATTTTTTCAAAAATACACATGATTACTTATTCAAAATTTTGTCCTTTTCAGCTTATTAGGGCTTATTCAAAGAATGTACTTTCGATCATTTTCCCTCAAAAACTTCGATCACGCTCCCTTAATCCGGCAAGACCATTTTCGATTCGAATTTTCATTTTCCCTCAAAACTCGATCACGCTCCCTTAATCCGGCAAGACCATTTCTGATTTCGGCAAGAAGATCGATCACTTAAATGGCTCGATCATACCGGACTTGAATGCCCGCGAGGATACACCTAAAGGGAAATGTACAGCAAGAAAAGCATTACGCCACACAAGAAGAAATCGAAGTCTGTTTGGGGATCGAAAGTATTAGGAAAATCCACTTACAGGTGGGTTGCATTCTAGATTCGGGGATGCCCATGATTCTCTGTTGTTTTAAAATATTGTTTTGTTTCATCATGCGAGGTTGAAGAATATGAGCAAGGAGAGGTATAATGAATATATGTGCCTTTACAAAAAAATCACAAGGTGAGGAAGTGTGCACTGGGGAGGCATGGCCTCTGGGACTATGGCATTTGCGTATTACCTTCACACAAAAGGAAAAAGAAATAAACTGGTTGAGTTTACGGCAACAGTTAAGAGAAAAAAGGTCCAAGCCTCTCGTCCCCAACGTAAGAGGAAGCATGCAAGCATTTCAAATAGTGAGGAAGCAGAGCAACATGCCACAGAGATGATGTTTCCTCTCTTGAAATGACTAGGCCACAATTCAAGCCTCCTCAAGTCAGAAGAAGAATCTCGGGGGAAAATCACCGAAAAGAATAGGTACTTTTCAACCCTCTTCTTACGGAACCACCATATGATGCAATTTAATATTGGAACTGTTATGTTCGGTAAAGGTCTAACAAGCTTGAACAATCGTGTACACCACTTACTTCTTCATTTGGGTGTGTTGTAAGTTATGTGTAGGAAATTTGTGCTTCTAGTTTCGAGTTGTGGTGGATAATTTCAGTTCCATGAGTAGTATGTAGCTCAAATGTGTTACAAAAGCAGTCATATGGTGCCAATTATATGTTAATAATGTAGTTTGTAGCATATGTAGTGTCACATATAGTACCAAACGTGGTACCTTATCGAATAGTGTATTGGCTTCCATATGTTTCTATACTTAGTGTCATATGTGATGTTAGATATGGTGATACTTGTGAATGGTGGATTGCGCGCGCCATATGTGGTGCCAACTGCTGCGCTAAATATTGCACCACGCTATCTGCCACATATGGGGTGGTGGATGCCTGCCGGATGTGGTGCCTTCTGTGCATTGTGGTGCCACATGTGGTGTCTAATGTGGCACCACTATGGATCCACATTTTGCACCACATGTGGTGTCTTTGACGCCATTTGTGGTGCGAAGTAATGGATTGCCATATGTGGTGCCTTGGGTGCATTGTGGTGCCATATGTGGTGTGGCATGTGGCACCAGCCACACCACATGTGGTGAATATGACGCCATTTGTGGTGCAAAGTTTGTCATGATGGAATTTGTGGTGTGTAAAGTGGTGCCTGTTGTGTCATGTGGTACTAACCTTGGATTACTTTCCAGTTGAATTCAACAGGACACTGGGAGAATGGATCAACTCTACAAGATCAGAAGTGATTCAGTGTTAAGGCAAGGTTGCAAACTTGTGATCAAAGCCTGCAGGTGCTACAAATGAAGGTTCAGCAACTTGAGTTCGGACAGAAGATGAATAAAGATTTAAAAATGGGAAGGAATGATTAAGGATAAACCAAGTCGATGCAGGACGGTATTCGTGCTATATGCCAAGATACGAGAGGTCGAGTGAAGGAACTATTACCGTAACTTGAGCGGACAAAAATCGAGGAGCTTAATCTCGTCGGCCGTGGAAGGCATACAACAAACATTGAAAGTCTTTGGAACCAAGGTTAGAGAGGTTTCTATCTTGCAAGGGCCATCTTCCTTTATTTGTCTTGGATCCACTACTTCCGGACCTTGATAAGGTGAAGATTATGGTAGTGGTCGCCCATTCTGTGGCAAGATCCTCCGATTGGATGGGGAAACCACTACCAACTTTGATTCTTTGAATCTTTTGATCACCAATACCATCTTCCATGTCCGCTTTCGGCCCTCTTGAGGTACTTCATAACAAAATTCTCGAAGTGCTTAGTATAATTGTATTCTCATTGACAAATTTATGCGTTCACTTTGCGGGATTTGTAATCACTGTTATTGCATTGAGAATTGCTTTGTCATGAATTTTCTACAAAGATGGGTACAAGCCTTAGGTGTGAGTAGGGAGGATCAAAAGGAACTTCAAGCCACCGAGGCACTTACGGTGAGCACTTATAGGTAGCTTAGTTTACATGCTAAGGGGCCCGATGTAGGGGACAGATGCCAATTAGGATTAGTGGACTTCCTAATCTTTCACCCGGCTTAGTCTCTTTTCGTTTGTCTGTTTTGTCGTGATCTAATTTGCCCCTAGGATGAGGTCGCTCACTCATTTTAGGTGGTGAATTAGATCAGCAAGCAGGAAACTCGAAAAGGGAGTAAGCCTGGCTTAGTCTCCTTCGTTTTCTGTTTGATGTATCTAATTTGCCCCCTAGGATGACATCGCTCACTCGGGTGGCAAATTAGATACATCTGCTGTGAAACTCAAAAAGGAGTAAGCCCGACATAAAACAAGATCCTGGCTGGCTTAGTCTCTTTTGCTTGTCCTGTTTGTTGTATCTAAGGTGCCCCCTGGGATGAGATCGCTCGCTCATTTTAGGGGGCACTTTAGATATATATAAACAGGAACATCGTGAACGAGTAAAAAGCACGGAGCTTAGTTAAAAACCAAAGCATAGTTACAATTAATTGTGATTCAATTCCAGGTTTGCAGAAAGCATGGTGCCGCTTTTACTAATTCAGGTCTAACTGTTCATTTGGTGGCAATGACTTTGTGAGTCCATATAGCATACCAAAAAGGGAATTATTTTCTACCCTCAAAGGTAACCAAGTCTTGTTTGATGCGGTTGGGATATGTAGCTTACTTCTTCATCCCTACTTTGTAGATATAGAGGTACAATGTGGTCGACTAGGGGGGACAAGACACTCACACCCCTTGAAAGCATTAGACACGGATAGAAACTTCGGGCAAATCGGAAGATGCATCAGTTACGAGGAAATCGGACAAATCGTAGATGTCAACAAATCAAGAGGGTGCATCAAGTCAAGCTCCGGTGGGGTGCTCTAACCGACAACAACAATCTGCCGGATCGACAAATGCATTAAGTCATGCTCCACACCAATCGCCAAATCGCCAGATGCATCGGTTATGATCTGAACAAATCGTTCGGTGAATGTAAGTCACAAGGTAACTTCCAACCTTTTGTGCTGTCTTCTTTTAATTTGACCCATATAGTTACCGAATCTGTTAAATTTTGCAGGTGGAAGTGTCTCGAGAAAAGAAAGAGCGTAATTCCAAGCAAAAGACACCTCCAAGACATTCTCAAGGCGAAGTTTCCAGCCCCGACGAAGAGATTTGAAGCGAAGTTTCCACCGCACCAAGAAATTTGAAGGAAGTTTCCAGCCACGCACCAACTCGTCCCATGCGAAGACTACAAGGTTAAGCCCAATCGCTTGTTTTTACTACAATGGAGTTCTCGGATATGGGCTTTTCTTCTATACCTGCATAAAGGAATCATTATTCAAGCTGTTTATTGGCTTAATTTTCCATACATAATGCTTGAATGTGGAAACCCGAGATCAGCCAACTTTTCCCTGAATTATGGTCCTTTGACTTTTGGGACTTCCCAGCTCACTTTTCTGAAATAGCATCCTAAACTTGACAATGCTCAAATGTTCAAAGAAATGGAAGTACTCCTGCCGATCTATCCCAGAGAAGAGGGATTGATGATCTGAAAATACCTCTTGATCTCTGTTGTTTGTTCCCACTTGCAGATGTGTGAGAAGGTGTTGATCTTGCTCGGCCATACATATATAATCTATAATGTTGCATCTGTCCCCTAATTTTCCTGGCAACAAGTGTTGGAGAAGACGGCCACTATGCAAGAACATTGCAAATAAGCAAGTGCGAGATGGTCATTGAAGCAAATGCCTTCCAAATCACGTGACAAGGTGGCCTCCATCTTCAAATATGTGTGGACAAATATCTTCTGGCGTATGAAGCTGTAACATGTCATAGGGCAGAGGGTTGAAATTTGTGATTGCTTTATTCCCATGCATTGAAATCCCCATCTAGCAGTATACGTTCCAATATTTTGTGCTAAATATCATCATATAGATTGACATATAGGTTCAACATGTCCACATCAGAGTGCCTGTCGAGCCTGTATGTGGGAAGTAATATGCGGCCACAAAAAGGGATTTCCTACACTGGTTCTCACATGTATCCACATGTAACCGTTATGTCTCTCTGCTTTGTGCAAGTGGCAATTCAGTCCTGCAGCAGCAGATTATTCCTCAGTCGAGCTACCTTCCACATGCCTCAGCTATGCTTTTTTACAATAGCAAAGCCATAAACAATTTGGCCACCATCCTTCTGAGTGCTGTAGAGCAATGTTTGGGAAAAAGGCACACAAATAGGCCTTCACATTTGGCAAGTCTTTTTCAAAACAAGCAGTTTGATGTTGAATGTAAGGAACAAGCAGTTTATTAGATGCGTGCAGGCAAAAGCATTACAGAGCTTTCCTCAAAAGCAAGAAGACACGATACATTGCAGAGCATCAGCAGGAAATGTTCTACCTCCTTGATCGTTACTCCAAAACATTTTGGAGAGGAGTATTACAAAAGCCTATGCAACCTATAAGGAACATCTCTTCAGAATG
Source organism: Isoetes taiwanensis (assembly GCA_021234155.1). Classification (NCBI taxonomy): domain Eukaryota; kingdom Viridiplantae; phylum Streptophyta; class Lycopodiopsida; order Isoetales; family Isoetaceae; genus Isoetes; species Isoetes taiwanensis. The sequence goes on along the minus strand of JAJEKV010000055.1, from coordinate 1,339,711 downwards.
CGCCCCTACATAACCAAGGTCCAAATCTAGAGATAGATCACATTTTCACACTGTTGGCCTTGATAGAGGACAGCAAAATAAACCACGACATCTGTAATGATGCATTCTAAATTTTGCTAAAACTTTTGACACGATACCTATGGAGAAGCTGTGGGAATAATTGACACAGTTAGGAGTCCCCCAAGAACTATATGAAACATGCTCAACTCGAATGCTAGCATTGGGCCAGCTTGCCAACAGTAGTATGGGAGCCTGCCAGGATTCCCCCTTTCTCCCACGCTATTTGGACTATACATTGCTCAGCATGAGGATTGGCTTGCTCAACATAGAGGTGGAGGGAGGAACACCTCATTCATCATATCATCTGGCAACTAATATATGCATGACGTGGATCTCTTAGCTTAAAACCTCAGCAAGTGAGCAGCAGCATCTGAATGCACTAAGCATGTTCTGCCAGGATACTAGAATGCCAGTACATTAAGACTAAAGTGCTCATGATATCATCTTCATGACAACCAAGGCAACTTTCTCTCACTTATCAAGGTCAAAATGTGGAAATAGTGCATATATGTTTACTACTACCTACTGAGATATTTGTATCCCGCAAATCTGAGGGTGACGGCACACTGGAAGTGTTCATATCCAATGTTGACCGAAATTCTTGAGCAGCAATTGACGATGTGGAAAGAGGAAACAAAGGTATGTGGGTGCCCTTACATAGCCAGGGTTTAGCCTAGACACTCCATCAAAAATACATATTTTCATGCTATCAGCCTTGATAGAGAACAGTACAAATAAATGATGAAATCTGTATTGTTGCATAGATTTTTTTTAGACACGGTAACTATGAAGAAGTTGTGGAAAAATAAATGCAGTTAGGAGTCCTCAAGAATTGCAAAATATAATATAAATTATATGAGCATGCTCAGCTCGAATGCCAGCATCAGGCCAACTTGTCAATAGTTATATTGGAGTCTGCCAAAAGTTTTCGCACTCTCCCATGCTATTTGGACTATACATTGATCAACTTGAGGATTGACTTATTTAGCATGGAGGTGGAGGAACCCAGCTCATTCACTATAATATCTGACAACTAATATACGTATATGACGTGCATCTCTTAGCTTAAAACCCAATAAATATCCAGTAGCATCTGAATGCACTGAGTATGTTCTACCAGGATATTGGAATGCCAATTTGGCCGTGCTACTGATATCATCTTCACCAACAAACACAGTTTTGTCACTTATCAAGGTCAAAGTGTGGAAGTAGTGCAAATATATAAGTATTTGGGAGTGGAGTTCACTACTACTACTACTACGTACTGAGATACTTGTATCCAACATACAATGATGGAAGGCTGAAAGACTTTATATACAATGCAGAACAACTGTTATAGAGAAGAGCTTTATGACTGGTCCCATTAGTCATACTTCTTCAGGGTTTTGATGAAGCAAGTTCTTTAATATGGAGCAAAAGCTATGGAGTTTAGTGATACCACTTTCCACCTGGGATAACTTGGATGAGTTCAAAAAGCCTTTCTAGCCCAAACACTTGGTGTCAAGTTTATGATCCCATATCAAATTCTTCTGCCAGAGATAGCTTCAAAAAGCTATGCTAGAACGTCGCGTAATATACTGTCACAAGGTGGTAAATATAAGAGGTACTTGTCTTCTAGACCTATCCTACACAATGGCCATGTGTCCGCATCGACTTAAAGCATGCTAGAAGGAGAAATGTGCCATTTGGTTCTCCATATGGTATATGCAAGAATGCAGATGCATATAGCTATACGACAATGAGGACCACAATCACCTGAAGCAATACCTAGAACATATTTCCTAAGTTACTTTGGGATGTAAAGGCTTTAGAACTGATAAAGACAACACGCCACAAAATCCACATTAATACCACGCTTGCCAGGGGTTCCACAATGGCATCTCTTAACGCATTTGCCCATGGAGAAACGTAGAATGATTGCATCAATTCACATAGGTGTGCATCACCTCAGAATTGACATGGAGATGGGCCCGGGAAGAGCGAGAAGATAAGTCTGCCAATGTGGCCATCAAAGAGATTGAAGATGAGTATCACGCTCTTTAGAACTGCCCAACATTTGGGACTATCAGGACACAATATGCCGGGTTGGTTGCACCTAACCAACTCGCTACATATAATGTTGCAAACGGCTTCAGTACAGATACTAGCATCATATCTCTAGGAGGTGCTAGACATGCAAACTCGTTAGTGTCCTTCATCACTACATTAAACTGTCCAAGAGGTACTGGACAAGTGAATCCAGTTGTATCTTTCATCATTACATTAAAATGTACAAATATATAGTTTATTAGCAAGCCTATTACTACTAAGGTTTTCCAGTGAAAATCCTACGGGGTGAGGGTTTTTAATCTTGGACAGAAATAGGTCTGCTATATTTTTTTGTTTAAGTTATTGGTCTCTATGGACGATAAAATTCGATTTAATTTTCTTTGCAGCAAAATGGCCTAAGACTCAATCCACCATAGATGAGGACGAGCAAGAGAAAGAGAGAAGCACCCAACAGATCGAAACTCTCTTCAATAAGCATAAAAGCAATTTCTCTAGCATGGCTGTTTCATGAATTTCAAATAATGCAGCAAGAAACTTTGGCATTCCAGCGCTTGACATGGCACCGACATGACATGTTAGGATCTGATGCATTTTACATGTCATTGTCATAGATATCAGTATCACTCAATTTGCAGATGTACCACCATTGGTACATCTCACATTATAACATACTTGCAAGTTATATGCAATAAAGACCTTGGGATGAGCATTTATCCTACTAATACCACATGTTACTCGCAACAATGGAATACAGTCTACAACAGAAGGACTTTATCATGTTCCTTTCCATTTTTATTTCATGACCTTTAGATCATGGAAGATTCTTACATCCAAGGCCATTGTTTTTTCTTTCATAAAAATACATGTCCAATTCGATGGTGCCAAACAAAACTTTATTCATGCACAATAAAGTCTATATCAGGTATTATAGAAGCACAAAGAACACCTTCTGCTTGAGATTTATAAAAAAAAGTTTTATATCAATCGTCCACGTTGACCTGTATACCCAAACTCTTTATCTGACCAAGGAAGCATGCGCAAAGAAAATAGAAAGAGCTCAGAGCTTAGAGGAATTAGACCTCTCATCACCAGAAGTTCCCTTACTTCTTATTTTCCGGCATTTTCATGCATATTCGTGTTGCTGTCACAAAACAGAACCTAGAAGTAAAAACAAGAGAGGAATTGAACCTCTCAGCATCTGGCCTTCACCAGAAGCTTCTCAAAAAATTAAGAAACAACATCAGCATATGGACTGTCTAATTGAATTGGCAACCAAAGAACTCAGAGCTTAATAAATCGCACAGATTAACAAAGAAGACTATCCATGGGAAACTTTGGACCTAAAATTACTCTTTTGAGAAACATAGCAACAAATACACGTTCTGAAAAATCCTCCAAGGCCGACAACAAAGTGAACACTTCAAGAAACGAAATGAAGCAAAGCTTGGTTAAAGACATTCCTCCTTCCTGTGATTGTCATCATTGCCCTTTCCTCCTTGCTACTAAATTCAAAGATGATTGATTCAGAAAAGCCTGGTATTATCAATATTCACGTTTGTGGGGTCATGAAATATAACCATCTGCTCTAGAACTCAACTAAGCTACATCCATAAAGCTAATCTCTCCTTCATATCCTGCTCCATGAAATCAACCGCAAATAAAGTGCAGAACACTAAAATTGATTCCTGATTTTTGGGCATTTGGAAAATGAAAGGAGAATGTGATCTTATCCATGTCTGAAAGATGATTTGAACAATATTCTCTACATTATTCTCTGCATCTTAAGATAGCAGTGGATAATTCTCCATTTGCATTTCGTAATTTATCAAGCCATGCGATTGTCTATTCCCCTGCCTTTTTTTACATCGAGTTTTGTGATTGTCATAAAAAAGAAGTCCAAGATATAAAATCGTGTCCACTGCTTAGAGAAATAGCCTCTGAATTATGTTGTTTATGAACTCTCACCAGGTTTGTAAGCTCATCAACAGTGTTAACACATTCAAGACCAAACACTACACTATCCAGAAGTGAATTTGCCCCCAACTGGTTTACACCATGAACAGATGCACATGCAGCCTCCCCTGTAGCTAACAAGCCTGGAGCTAATGCATCTGGATTATTTCCATTGGAAAACCATCTAATTGACCAAGCAGACCAATCTGAATGATGGGGTTATGCATATCTTACCTCTCCTTGATGATTCGTTGGGATTCGACCTGTGTTGTAATGGACGGTGGGTAATATTGGAATGGGTTCTTTGGTCACATCAATACCAGGTATTCTTAGAAATGAGATAGATATGATCCTTTTTGTCCTGATAAAGACAAGATGGATATCATCACTCATGAATCAATGTATCAAAAGCATCTTGAGAATACAAAACACCTCTAACTTAGCCATACCCACACCATGGCCTTCACAAATCTCCATTGTCATAGACCTGGATACAACATCCCCGGATGCAAGGTCCATGTCTATGAAGGGAAAGTAAGTAACTACATCACCATCCTAATCTTGCACAAGCGCCATTCTAATCTAGACAGAACACATATAAAAAGATCAGACCTCAAGAATTGCCACGGGCAAATTACCTACAACAAGAAGTTTAGATCAGTCACAAAGAATATTCCAGGTATATATCAATATATTCCAGAAATATGCCCTCCACCCACATGAGGAAGGGTTTGCCCTTTAAGGGCAACCCAAGCCCTAGTTTTAACCATTTTTATACGCCTAGAGTATCAACGTTCAAATTTAAATTTCCTTTAAATATCAACATTCAATTTCAATTTCCTTTAAATATCAAATGCCCGTAAGATCTTCCTTCAAAAATTTAAACAAGATCTTCGAAGTCCATTTTGCGGCTCAGGATAATCTTACCCTGGATTGGGGGATTCCGGAGGTGTGATCCCGGAGGACAGGATCCCAGAGGAGGTGTGATCTCGGAGGATGGGATCCCACCGTTAATTGCGCAGTTAAAGGCTACTGTGCAGTTCGTAGGCCATTTTTTGACCGGATTGGGGCAGTGCCACCGCTGGGGCACTCGCCCTTCTTCCTCCTCCGCTGATACCTAATCCTATCCTCCCGCCGATTCCGACCACCTTAGCACAGACACCATCGGATTTGGAGGAGAATCAGGTAAGGAAAAACCACACAAAAACTTCCCTGATTTTCCCTATTACAAGGGTTCAGTTTTTTGCGCAGTTACTGCGCAATAAGGGGGATCCCGTCCTCTGGGATTACACTTCCTCCGGGATGCCGTCCTCTGGGATCACACCTCCAGGTCCCCTAAATGCAGGGTAAGATTAGGGGTGGCCACATGCAATCTTTGGTGCCTCCACCTCCGTATCTCAATTTAATACGAGAGCGGATACCAGAGAGGTGAAGAGCGGCACAATAAAGGGGGAAGAGCTTCAGAAGAGAGGGGAACCAGCAGATTAAACTAATTTTTGTGAATGCTCCCTGACGGAGTGGAAGATTAAAAACTGGCGTCCGACTTCAAGATGGAGTCCTCCACTTCCATTTTTGCATCAAAATTTGCCGTTAAAATGCAGAAAAATGATCATGTGGCCACCCCTATTATCCCACCTCGGGGATCCCCCAATGCAGGGTAAGATTATCCTACGCCCCATTTTGCACAGTTAAATCACATTATATATAAGGAGCCGAAAGGATACTGCCGATAGTTGCACAGTTAAATCACATTATATATAAGGAGCCGAAAGGATACTGCCGATAGTAGCCCTAAAACAGATCTTTTTGTGAAGAGTACAAAATGAGCGAAAAGGAGAAGATGATAGGAGGAGAAGCATATCTGGCCAGTGATCCAGAGCTTGTAGATGCAAGGCTCAAGGCCCGCCAGTTAGTCCGGCGATTCAATGATGCAGACCCAGAAGCAGAAGCAGATCGGCAGGCCATTTTACTCCAGCTTTTTGGCAGCTTAGGATCCGACGTTTTGATCGAGCCTCCTCTGCGCTGCGACTATGGTTTCAATATCCACATTGGCCACCATGTGCAGATCAATTTCGGCGCAGTTTTTCTGGACTGTGCCAAGATCAATATCGGAAATTATGTCTTCGTCGGACCAAATGTGCAGATTTACGCAGCTACCCATCCTTTAGATCCAGAAGAACGGCGCAGGGTGGAGTTTGCGAAGCCGATAACTATTGGAAATGATGTGTGGATTGGTGGGCAGGTAGTTCTCTGTCCTGGAGTTAGCATAGGAGATGGATCTACCATTGGTGCTGGAAGCATTGTAACCAAGGACGTGCCTCCTAGAGTTGTGGTTGCTGGAAACCCAGCTAAGATCATCCGTCATTTATCCTAATCAAAGTAAGTTTTTCTTTCCCTGTTCCACATTGTATGATCACATGAAGTTTTCTATAATGCTGGAAACCCTGCTAAGATCATCCGCCATTTATCCTAATCAAAGTAAGTTTTTCTTTCCCTGTTCCACATTGTATGATCACATGAAATTTTCTATAATGCTGGAAACCCTGCTAAGATCATCCGTCATTTATCCTAATCAAAGTAAGTTTTTCTTTCCCTGTTCCACATTGTATGATCACATGAAATTTTCTATAATGCTGGAAACCCTGCTAAGATCATCCGTCATTTATCCTAATCCAAGTAAGTTTTTCTTTCCCTGTTCCACATTGTATGATCACATGAAATTTTCTATAAACCATTGGGAATCATTTTACTGAGCACTGGCAAGAATTTGGGAAACACATCAGTTTGTAAATAATGCCTATCGCTTCAATAATAATTGCGGCCCATGCAAATCTTCTTTTGATGATTAATGTAACAGCTAAATCCAGGAAAGAAAAAAAAAAGGCAATGACAAAACATTGAAGAGAAGGCAGATGTGAAGGTAATGGAAATGACAGTTTTGTTTTTCTATGCAATTAGATCTCTATGACCCTGAAACATGCACACTTTTAGCTTTTCCATCCATGCATTTGTGAAGACATGTTTAGTTTTGTGTTGTATATTATATTTTATTATAAAGATGCAATCTAACAGGTAAACCCAGAGAAGAAGAAAAAAATAGTGGGAATGGCAAAGACATTGAAGATCAGACAGATGTGATGGTAATGGAAATGATAGGTTTGTTTTTCTATACAATTAGATCTTTATAACTCGGATCAACATGCACAATTTTATATATTACAAGAACTTGGCGCCGGCCGGCGCTCTATGCATCCTTGGGAGGTGAACAAAAATACAATTATGACAAAATATATTTTTTGAGATGTCAATTTTCTTAAATGATTGTACCTTATTAAGTGAGATATGGATAACATATTGTTGGATACCACATGGCATGTTTTCGTAGGGTTGAATGGAGGTATGTTCACCCAAACAATGAAGAAGATCAGTTAAGAAATTTACTTGAGGAAACAAAAAGAATCAGTCAGTTTGAAATCTGTCATCCATAAGTTAAAATAAAGGAAGGAACCATCCATAAGTTAAAATAAAGGAAGGAACGAACCTCTGTTTTCAAAGCATTCCATGAAGACACATCAAGCTGAGGCACAATAGACCTCTAAAATGCCATTGACGTTGTAAATTTGTCAGCAATTTCAGTATTGTACCTCATCAAAGAGAATCTGCAAGACATTGTTCTGAAGCTCATCCAAATCAAAGTTTTGAATGTTGTGCATGCTTCGTGTCAGGTTGCATGTCTTATTCGTCGCTTAAAAGTTCAAACATACACTAATAACAATTCAAACAATCATGAGCTAGGCTATTATAGATTATAAAAAGACAAAAAACGGTTGGGTGGATATGCACTAGAGATCGGCTTGCGAATATGCAAGTCGATCTCTAGTGGATAAGAGATAGGATGGAATTGCTATTTTGGATTGGGGGTTGTTAGAATCCTGCAAATAAGAAGCATTAGTCTCAAGTAACTAAGGATGGAAGAGAACATAAGTGAAAATGTAGGTGGTGATATATAAGCTCCATAAAACAAAGGTGGCATAAATTGCTGCACCTTCCACAAGGGGTTGATGCAACAATTACCATTTGAATGCTACATCTCCGGTGTGAATCGGCGCTGTTGGTGGATTGTTGGGATAATTCATTGGAAAACTCATAACATTATTAAAATATGTAACTTCACTGAAATATGACCACCAAAGTTAATATCAAAAGTCAAAGGAGTAATATAACATACAAAAATTAACAAGGTGCTGCGCACGGAGGGTTGCCCTCCATGGTAGAATGAAGTGAAAACTAGTTGTAGTTGTAGACAATAGAGGGAGTGTTTGAATCAGATTGCTATTTTAAGACGTAACATTTTGTGAGAAGGTGATGAATGCAGCATTTGCATTACTAAAGTTACACTTAGGTGTTGAGGTGTTGTTGGAGTAGGATGTAGTTGGACATATGGACTTTGGGATTTGCCTTAAAGGTATTGGTGTTTGGTGCTTGGTATGGAACTAGGATGGCGAAGCATAAGGAGAAGTGTAATAAAGGAGAGAATGGATGTACATGTTGAAAATAGGGGAGTTCCTCCCTAAAAATCCGCCCACTTGTGTCAAATTCGGTCATCCCGAAAAATTTCCGGCAATTTTTCGACATTAAAATAACAAATTCCAAAGATAATACACTAAAAAATGCTCTAACAAAATTTTTTTCCGGTAGCCTCAAATAGCAAGCGGCATTTTTACTGGTTAGACTCGTTGCTATTTTCGAGCCCTGAGTCGGGCCATTGGACCCCTCGTGCACAGCACCTTGTTAATCTTGCATTGGTTGCATGTGTAAATCTTGTTCGTTTGAATATGTGGATTGGAATTTGGCTTTTCTATTTGAGTTAATAAACTATTCGAAAGCAGCTTTTCATTAGAAGGTAAGTTGTAACAACACAACTGAAGTTATGCATTGATAGATACAACAACATGCCAAGATATAGCTTTTAGCCTTATACTTCAATATTTGGAGCAAAGATGACTCCCCTACCAAGACAAAAAAACCCTTTTGGCACAATCTTGCTTTTAATACTATGCTTCAATATTTGGAGCCGAGGTGACTCCATCACTATTTGCATCACCCAAATTACTTGCCATTATATGCCACAATGTTTATTTGCCATGTTATCTTCCGTATTTCTCACATGATAATCAAAGTTTTGTTGGAGGAAACATGTGCTTAAAATCAAAGAAAAAACTATAATTACAACATCTTTGCAAATCCAGGGTTGTATTGTGTATTCCCATGTGATGAAAAAGCAGAATGAAGCTTTTCAAAGCATCCTCCATGTTGTCATTGTAATAAGTGCAAATCCAAAGTTGGATTGTGTATTCCCATTTGGATGCATGTTATGAGAAAATAGACTGCAACTCTTTAAGGCATCCTTCCATTGCATCATTGTAATAGGTAGAAATAACGACCCGATAAGAAGCAAATATAATAGCTCCAAACTGTTGTTTAGTAAGCAACATCCTGTATCCGAGCTTTTATTTATCTTCATTTGGTCTATTGTCACTAACCATAGAAGCCTATTGAGAGTAACCTACATGTGTTCATTTATCATTACCAAGCCATTAAACTATGCCTTTGCTATGGGATAGCATTCAGAAGTTAAAGTGGTCAGGTGTAATAGAAAGTGTTTGATACTCAATATGAAAATTAGCTCCATGAAATATATAATATGCATGAAGGGCATGAAGCATTGGATGTGTTCTTTAAGAAATAAATTGTAGCTGCAAGTTTGAGGGGAGGCTATGATGAGTCTATTGCGGAAAATATTTGGGCTTTACTGAGATGATGGTTTAGAATGAAGTGCCCATTTTTTCTCGATATTGGAAAATAAAGAATAGATTACCAACAAATATAAAAGAAACGTTGACATAATATAACAAAAACATGGACATCAACCTTAGATAGATTTTCAAACTTTGTTAATACATAATTTGAGTCAATTGTGGAAATGTGCCAAAAAAATGCACATTTAAATTCATTAATTAGGTTAAGGCACTTTAATAAATGTTCCTCCTAAAATCTTCATCATGGCCCCGATACAAAACAAGTGACATTTTGAAGATTTTCAAATCTTACCTTAAATGAATGAAAAAATGCACATTTAAATATCATTAATTAGACTAAGGCACTAATTTGTCCATAAAAAAAAAAAAAAAGTGGAGCTCTAGGACCATTTTCATTTTCAAATATGCAATGAAAAAATTCTATTCTATATCTATTTGTTATAGGAAGTGTTTGGATGGCATAACATTTGCACTCCATGATAGAACATTATCTTTATGCCATCATGTTTGCAAATATGAGAACAACTACAAAGATTATAAGGGATGCTTGATCTAGGCTGCTTTGCTTGCTTTAAGTCATCATCCTTTCTTTGTGTGCCATGTAAGCCATAAGGTGTTCAAATGCAAATTCACATCTTTGTCTTTCATCAAACTCATAACCCTTGTTTTTCAACGTTGTGACCTGTCTCTTTGGCATACGGTTTTTAAATGTATTATCTTCCCCCAATAGCATAAGTCCTTTTTTTTCCAGCATTGTAACTTATCCCTTTGGCATAAGGTTTTCAATGTAAATTCACATCTTTGTCTTCCAATAAGCCTTTTCTAATGCCCATAACTTTGTCTTTTACGCTAGAACGTCAGGCAAATAAATAGTTCTAGCTGTCTTGCAGGATGCCTATAAGGGAGCTCGAGAAGCCTCACCATTTATAAGTAAACATAAGCTTAATCCATGACATGAGCAGTACAAGCCAAACACGACTTAATCAAACGATGCCACAAGTTATGAAGATGAGATTTAGTTACCTTCTGCGAATGCAATACCATTACCAGGTCCATGTTGATCAATCGTATATAGACATAACATAACTACCCATATCATTGCTTCTAGAGCTTGCCAAGAGTTTAAAATTCAAGTATAAGTATAGTTACACTGTAAAGCACACGGAAAATTGTTCTCCGTTGAGGAAGAACCTCTTTGCAAACCATTTGCTAGCAACATCATAGTTTTGGCAGGCTTACCAAGTCTCAAGCTTGTCTGGCACGCTTTTGGAAAATTGTTCTCTGATTGTGAATCATGATGGGAAGAATTTCTTTGCAAACCATTTGCTGATCACATTCTAGTGGTTTAATATTTTCCTATATTCTTCAAAAAAAAAAAATCATAGTTTTCACTTTGAAAAAACAATTATTCCTTTGAATTATCAGCCCGTCATTACTGTCACGAACTTTTCTATGACTATCCCGGATGCTTTTCTATGACTATCCCGGATGCTTCTTGGAATGCCTTGCCATATAAGTTTTCGTCCATTTGCACCAATTTCAAGACTGTAGCCAAAATTTTTTGCATCATTATCATCCCCCATAAACCTTAAAATGCCATGTAAACGGGAGCCATGCCTAGTTGAAATGCTTCAAAATGAAGACGTAAATAGTGATCAAAGCGTTGAAAAACTGCTCAAAAAGAAAAATGGTGAGCAATATGCCACAGAATAAATAGTGTAAGAAAACGAACTTCCTAAGTATCAACTTACCGTAAGCATCTATGTTTCACTTTCAACATTATAAGGATCAGACTTCACATATAGATGACTGAAAGTGCAACCATTATGCATATCTACTTTATGGTCATCGTTAAGATGGGTGACAAGGGTTGTTATATCTGCCAGAATCGAACATTCAGATCCATATGGGCAATTATATGTTCCAAATGGACAACTCTTTTCATGCTTCGGTTTTTTGTAGTAAGCATCCATGTTGCACTTTCAACATTATAAGTACCCTTAGTGAGACTTCACACCTTCTCAAGAACCAAAGTGGATATTCCCAAGATCTTGTATATAGGACAGCAATGGTCAACCCTTGTTTTAGATGGGTGAACATAGGGTATGACCATTTATACCGCAATTTTCACAAGACATGACATTAGATCATAAGACTTTTATAATTTCCAAATGGACTTTGAAACCCGATTCTACATTTTTAACAGGCAAGCAAAATGGACATGTAAAGAGGTGTTAAACCCTATCATGCAAGCAACTACAAACTATAGCATTACAAAACCCGAAATAATAACAACAAAAAGCAAAAGTAGGACATTAGATGAACTCTTGTTTTTGCTAAGTTCTAAAATATAGGGAGATACATATACATGAAACAACGCAATTTTTCTAGTGGACTAGACATTGCAAATAAAAAAGGAGCTCATATGATGGAAAGAAGAGAATAGACTAGAAACAACATTGGATTCTACATTTTCAAGATGAATAGCAGAGTATAAAGGAAATAACTTTGGCTTAAAGCATGGAAACTGACATGATATAGGTCAAAATATAAACCGGAGAGCAATGACATTGTAACATTTACATTTACATGCCTAGACATTGAGCTTACCTGGTTACGTTGGATTCATACAAATGGGGCACTCCAGAAGTTCATAGACGCCATGAATGATAGATACACCAGATTTTGTTGGGACTGATACCAAAGGTTTGGTAGCAACAGCTGCGGATTTCTCTGTGTCGATAGAAAAATCAACTGAAGACTCCAAGATATCAACCACAATACCAGGATCCATATTAATTTGTCCTGACTTATGGCTGCAAATATTAACCGTATCAAAGGCCTAACTGGGATTTGATTTTACATACAAACCAGTTATTTTGATAGTTTCCCTGCAACGATTGATTATGAAGCGTGGCTTAGTGATCCTACTCACATTAAACCTTGATCACCAAGAAGCTTACCTGCCAGAACCGGTGAAGAAACAAAGGAATCCGGAATGCCGGATTGCAGAAGAGGGATACGAAAATGCTCTGCTCCAAATTTTGTGAAAAGCTTTCCCTTAAATCCGCAAGAACAGAGTTGCATATGCCAAATCCGCTGCCTTCTATCACCAGACTCATCTGCCCCCGCTCCTGCTCTGGTATGCATAACCCTGGCCTTCCCAACCATTGCCGTTACCTCCCTGCCTTCCCAGTTACCCGGTTGGCTCGAGACGTGGAGTTCTTTACCAGCTGACCGACAGTTTACATGAAATAGGAGGTTTTTAGCAGTCATCAGCATATCCTAGGGATATTCTAGCATATACCTAGGATATGCCAAAAACCCACATAAACTAAGGGTTTGCCCCCCTAGGGGCAACCCAAAAAAAATGACCAGGACTAGCAACTAGTGTAATGTTTGAAAGACATGGTATCCAGCTAGAGAACCTCTATTACAAACCAGCGAATTGAATTTAAAATCATATAAACAATTTCTAATAGAAGAACAAAACTTGGAATATAATAAACAGATTAGAACATTAGGTGCTTTTCATTTTGCAAGGAATGAAGTGTAAGCACTAGACGCTTCTCTACAATTGATCATGTGCTGGAAATAGGTTTTGCATGACTTTGCATGAAATATTATATTGAAAGATAGTCTATTTTTCTCTTCTTGCTCATTTGTAGATTGCAGCAATTAATCCATTTTGTGCACAAATATAAATTACAGGCATGAAATGCCTGCAGAGTTTGCTAGGGAGTTATACTGAATGCAATGGCAGTTGAGGAATCTGCTGGTGTTGTTTTAATTGCCATATATTTTATATATGTATTATGTCCTCCGTTTAAATTCACTGATTTTGAAAAACCAATCTAGGCCAATCAGAGCCCAGTTAATTTTTCAATGTGCTTATGCACACTAGTTGTTGCTTGCTTAGCATATCAAAGTGTATATGCCTGAACTAGTCATTCTGCATTGCACGTCAAGCTCCGCAAAAGAATCAATGCTGGATTTTATAAGCTATGCTGATAGAATCAACAATATTACAGTTTTACTACAGTAACAATATTGCATGACTGACTTCCTTTGGCTAACCACCAAAGTTACATTTGATCTACCACTGGTCGATTGAACTATGGCAACGCCATTCTCCCTTACACTTTCCAGCACAAAGACAACTTCCCTTCCAACTTCTTCCCCTTCCGCAGTTCATGCTGCACTCTACAATCAGTTTGCCAATAACCTTGCAAGCATTTACATCAATTAAAGATGGCAAGGAAAATCTCAAGTCCTTTGCATTAGTAGTTACCACTGATATGACTGCTCGTTTTTGGTCCTCTCCCTTTGATCTTCGTGTCTAAGCAGCCTTAATATGTATTCAACCCTGAATCAATCATCAGATTGCATTTATTAGCATCTCTCTTTCGCTAGCGTTTAACTTAAAAAAAAAAAAAAGGGGTATCATACTGAACCTTGGAATTGAGTCCTGCACTTGTTTGTGTACATGGCATTATACCAGTAGGCATAATTATCGAACTTGCTCTGAGGTCATTATAATCTGATAAACTTATGTCAGCCTCTTCTATAAAAAGCAAACGGAGCAGATTATCTAGAATGGAATGAGGACAATACTTGAGGATGAGCATGGAAAGAAGTATAGGAAATGCTTCATAAACGTCAGTTCTGTCCTCCAGTTGTTTAATTGCATACGGTCAACAGGTTACTGATATTCAATGTTTTTAAAACTGGATAAGAAAGC
>JAJEKV010000055.1:710761-722365 GCA_021234155.1 Isoetes taiwanensis | reverse complement strand
GGTTACGTATTGCTATCGCCATTTTGGAGCTCTCCGCAATGTCCGTAACGACAAAACACTTTGGTTTCTACACCGTCAGTAGACGCCTTCTTCATGTTTGATATGTTCTCCGACGGATGTTGATTTTTTTTTGACCTCTCGGACCAGGTTCCTTGAACAAAGGATTCAATCTATTTGACACGGAACCGAGGATTCGGAGTGTGGTTCGGAAGGCACGCCTCGCATGGAGCGCCGCTGAAAGGCCGCCTTTGGGGCTTTTTGGGGCTCGGGCCTCGGGTTCGGACTCTCCCCTCTAATGAGAGGCCCTGCAAGGTCCTCGCCTTGTTTGACTTGGGCAAGTGTGCTACCGCTGCCCAACAACAAATAGCCTTGACCGCTCTAGTGCAAACTATTTGATCTAAACCATATCCAAAATTTTTGCGTTGGGCCTCAGAGGTTGGCGATGACTTAGGAAGCTGGGCCGACAAAAAATCTAATTTAAGTCCGCATTTGGCGCATTAATTACTTAATTTACGAATGTCTTGCCATCAAGTAAAAGCGCCCTTGACTTCTAATTGCCACAACGGGAGGAGTGGCTGGTGTCCAAACTCCATTCCGCCGGGCCTTGCTCGCTCAACGCATGTGATCGCCACGTCCTGCGTGCAAAAGACCAAAAATCGAGCACCCAAAAACGCAAACCCTGCTAGAACCTCGCAACCTGTGGTTTACGCCGGAGGCTCTATCCTTGGGTCGACGGACTAGGACCTGCGCCTCGCGGTCTTGATGTAGAGGGGGGGGTGCTGACGCTTGTTAATTCCGACTTAAACCACCCAGGCCAGCCTTGCCCCTGCACCCTCCGAAGGCCCTCGGCGACGGGACGGCAACTTCCTCTCCCAACCGTGATCTCGCCTCGCCAATGGACCTTAACGCCGAGCTGCCCTAGGGACCAAGTTTTGTGGCCAAGCCCACCCTTCTCGGTTAGAAGCCCCAAACTATCTCATGCAACGACCAGAAATAACTGGCCTGTGGAGGTCAACACCGCAATGTAGGGCGAAGTGTTTCTTCTTTGCAAAACCGATGTTGTAACTTGGTCCTTAGTGGGGTAATTTTGGCATTCCTGGACGATGTGGCGGGTCGGATCACCGCCATTTTGGAAAGCCTCCGCAATGTCCGAACGACAAACACTTTGTTTCTACATCGCCGCCGCAGGGGATTTCGCGGGTTTGATATTTTCTCCTGACGATGTTGGATTTTTTGGACCTTCTCACTGTGTTCCTTGAACAAAGGATTCACCCGTGGCTTGACACGGAACCGAGGATCCGGAGTGTGGTCTAGGAGGTGGCTGTTGAATACCGCACGTAGGGGCGGCGTGTCGCTTTTTCGCATTCCAAACGATAAGCGACGCTGCGATAAAATTTTTTTCGCACGCTTTTTTTAAAAAAAAAAAGTGGACGCTGCGAAACGACGCGAGCGCATGGCGCCGACAATAGCGTGGCGCGACGATGCGCCCACGTCAGAAATCGCCACGCCGACATATTCTAGGCGCTGCTTAACGACGCCATGTCGAATGGCAGAGACACTTTCGGCGTGTACCGCATGTCGCCAGCCACGGTCGGATCGGGTCGGTTTTTAGTCGTGCCGGTTAACGACGTTACGTCGACGTAAGGGACGGTGGCGTGCCGACATGTCGCCAAGCCACGCAGCCGTGACGCGCCAGCTGCGGACGTCAATCTACGCTCAGGCCGACGCGGTGCCACACGCAGGCCTGCTAGCTTGGCGCCAGGACCATGCGCCAATCCGACACCGCCGCCCCGAAAGTAACGCCGCCGCTGAACGGCCAACGACGCTGTCGCTGCTGAATCCACGATGTCGCTGACAAGTTCACCACTTCCACCCGCCGTTTTTTCGACGCCGCGACGCCGCTGGACGCCGACCATCCCTCAGTGTGGGCGAACCGGGACCGCTGGGCGACCCGCTTGGCGGTTTGACCCAATTTCGGGAGCCAATAAAGTGGGCGATAGTAAATGGGATTAGCTCCCTACCTGAAACCTTTGTGCTTATAGTGTACAATGTTCGTCTAAAAGCCGCTAAATTGTTGTGGAGAACTTTGTTAATCCAAATGATGCATCTACACATTTCAAAGCCAGGAAAAGAGTTAATATCTGCACTAAATAAGTTCTGGTGGTTGTTTCTTGATTGGACTATGTAAATATGGAGAGACTAAAAGTAAAAATGTGAGGCAAGAAAAGAGTGGTATAGGCTTTTTATCTCCTTAGATGTACACAAACGTTTCCAAGGCATAACCCATCTTCTTAATTTCTTCTTATTTTTTTTTAACTGTTGATGGGATCTAACGATCGTAAGATATCCACCTAGTAAAGTGCCTATCTCGCCGGGCAGCAGTCGTGGGATAAAATAAAATTGCTTTAAAGTATCAACTTGTGTTTGTGCAAACATTAAAAAAAAAAAGAGAGAACATGAATGAAAGACATGAAAACACACTTGCAAGCCAAAGGAGCGCAACCCTTCGTGTGTAGCACTTTAATTGGCACTTCGTGGTAATGACACAAATTCAAAGTGCTTTCAACATGAAACAAGTTTATTTTGCAATGTGGTTTTAAGCACGAGGCCTGAATATGCATATGGCCGCCATGGCGCTGTGACATTCGCTGGGTTATGTGTGGTGTAGGTGGCCGGAGAATCATGCTTGATCCACATATTAGATCCAGTTTCGTTAAATCTCGCATTGCATTGCCCACTGTTTCCTTCCGCTGCAGTGATGCTAACACAATGGCTTTATGCATCAAAGCAAATGTTTCTTCCTTGTGTTTGCCTCGGCATGCACTTGAAGTAACCGGACCATCATATGTTCATGCAGACTGTAGCGATGGCAGTATCTCCAAATGGAACCCAGAAGAGCAAGGTCTCGAAGGATTCCTCAAGATAAGCGCCTCCTTGATTATGTATACGCCTCCCTCCGGTAGAAGATATAGAGATGTTCAAATCATCGAAAGCTGGGCCGAGGAAAACATTCTCAGATTTTCAAGCCGTGGAGAAATGCCGGGTAGCCCTGTGATTGTCTTTCCACTCATCTCAAGAATTTTATGATGAGATCAAGGAACCGGTGAGAGGGCTGCGTGTCTTCCGTGATGACTATCTAGTGCGTTTAGTGGGTGATATGATAATCAAGAAGCCCCTTCCCACGTATTTGACAATGCTCAACACGCTGGACGCGAATCGGGGACGAAACAAAGCAAGTTCTTCCTCGCGGGCCCGATGGGGCCGGGCTCGGATCGGGCAGAGAGAACTCCAAGATGGGGACATCCTCAGACATCTCAGATCTAATCGCCGGGCTGGATACGAAACACGACGAGAAGACCATCCAAGACTCATCTCATCCGGATGGACCCTCAAACTCGAGAACAACCCTTACTTGGGTTTCATCTATACCTCCTTCTTCGTGAGCGCTAACGCTTATATATCCCATGGTAACACCGCCATGCTAAGGAGCTCGGTGATCCTAAGCTAGCCACCATCCTGCGGGCCTCTGCGTACCGATGAAAGTTTTTCATAGAAAATGCATATAGCCAAAATTGTCGAAGCTTTTGAGGTTGATCCTAATGGTGCCATGCTTGCATTTGAGAACATGATGCAAAGATTTCCAAGTGCCTCAAGTGCATTTTATGCTTGATGTAAGGTGGACGAGAACCTTTTCGCCAATTTCTCCTTAGTTGGCCACAAAGGGTTTGGTAGTAGCACCGCTCAAGACTATGCAAACATTCTGAGCACCATGAAAAGAGATGGAAGCTTGAATCTATGGTTGGACTCTAGTCAAAACAAGAAGCATGAGCATGTATGTGGCCTTCCCAGTTCGTAAAATTAGAATTCGTCAAGCCAAAGCCAACTCCCAAAAAGGGTCCCAAAGACCCGTCCTCTCAGTCGGATATCATTCAATCGTGAGGTTGCTTTTATCATAAGCTTAGGACATGTGGGACTTAAAAAATCTGGCCCTTTTTTTCGTTGAGATCATCATACACATAATTTTATATATAATTTTGTAGAAGCCCCTAGTTCAAGTCCTATACTTAGGGTACACAATAAAGAAGTTAGATCTATGTTTTGATTTTTGTTTTAATCCAAATCTCTTTATGTACCTCTTTAATCGTGTTTAGTCTTAAGCCACATTTTTAAATAACATAATAGGTATATCATACATAATGTTCTTATGTCCATCAATCATAAGAAGTTTATCAAATGTCAAGTATATCTTGTGCGCTTGGAACCTGCTAACCTTAATTGTGAGTCATGCATCTTTACTAATCGGGTTACCAATACTTAGTAAAACCGACTAGAAATCTTCATCAGGCTATGTTTATCAATCTTTGGTGTCAGTCATTCCTATGTGCCGGCGGAAGTTTTAGTGATTTTTGGAATATTTCCAAGCGGTGGCTAAAAGGGAGAATATATGCGATTCATCTGGAATGACACGATCCCTCACCGCTGGTCTTGATATATAGTTGGAACCCTCATTCTTGTCAAACTATTCCCGTTCATCATCGTAATGTATTCATTGTGTTCCGAAAGATATTTTCACGATTTTTGCACGCTTCCTTTGTTTTCACATAGGTTCATGATAGTGGAATCCTTTTATTGAATTTGCACATTTTGATCCCAAGCATTTTTGTCTTTATATTTGCATTCTTGTCTCTATGGGAGGAGGTTTCAACCTCAAATCTAGCGTGTACTTGTTCAAGTTCAATAGTTGCAGTTGGACAATAAAGAGCTCAAGCAATGATGACAACGATCAGCCCCATCTCTAATGACGCATTGAGGAAGTGCGTAATCGGCTACTCCAAATGACGCCTCCAAGCAAGCCTTTGATGCAAAGGTAATGTAGCCACAGACTACTAGTCGCTATGAAAGTATTTCAAACTGCCTGGCCCATCTTAGCTGCCACCACCTATGAGCTTCTTTAAATCTTGCAAATTAGAATGTGGAATACAAAGGGAAGGTTTTGCAATGTATTTATTTGAACCCTTTAATTTTAACTGTATTCTAAGCCATCATTCCTATGATTGCCCTCAATGATCATCACCCGTAGGTAAAATCACAATGAATCCCGAATTCCCGGTCCGCCACTGCTTTCAAGTTGTACTATGTCATTTGATGTCGAACAATTATTCGTTCAAAATCAAAAAGTCCACACATGGAATATTCATCCCAGAAACTGACTGGCGGAAAGATTCCACGGTGGTTTTTTAACTTTTGTCAATATGTCCCTTTTTCCACTATTGTTTTTAGTAAATTTCACACGTGGTTTTTTTTGTCGTTGTTTTTTAAGGAGCCACGCTAAGCCATTCCCTCTCTCGAATAACACTTAACCCTTTCTTTTAATATTAAACCCTAAACTAAATTACGGGTTTAGGTTAGGTTTCCACAACAATAATTAATGATTATCATAGCTAACCTTAGCTTATGTAATAGGAAAGTCTTGGCTGAGGAAATTCCACGAGGGGAAATCGAGAGGGAATATTCCGAGACTAGGATCTCTTCCTCGGTCAGAATCCACATTAGGTGAGATTACGTCCCCGCACAAATTCTCTTCTTTTCGAGGTGCCTCCCCATGACGATCATTGCCTTTATGTGAATAACAGACATCTTTACCCGTCCACGGCACCGAACCGGCCTATGTGGACCCAAGTAATAAGAGAGAGCAGACATCACTAGGATTAAAACCCCCGCCCAAGGGTTTTCGGGAAAACCTTAGTAGCAATAAGGATGCCGATACCCACGCTTATATACATAACTCACAAGGCTAAATTGAGGTTAATGCCTGGGACAGGGGTGCCAACCCAGCCCGCCACATCCATTAGCCTCCCGAGGTACGATCCCTAACAGCCTACAGAGGTCGCGGCTCTCAAAGAGCTCATGCAAGGGCCCCATGGGTTATTAATCAATCGAGCATACCGAAAACCGACATGCTCAGACGGGACAGCCCCGAGGCGGACTTTCATCCTCAATGGCTCGACAGCATTGATGATCGCCCTCACGCGCTCCCGAATCCATCTCCCCTGCCTCAACGCGGAGGTGGTGTGCACTGCAAGGACGGGAAGCAAATCACCCCGCGCTTTTTCATGGGTAGATGGGTGCATGGTGCAGTGGTGTGGGCCCTCGCGGGAGCATGGGGATTAATCGCCGCCGAGCAATTTGCCACCTTGGACATGTGACAGTGGCCTCTCAGATCCCAAAAGCTGCCATGAAGCAAGCATCCGGCACCGCTCAAGGCAGCCGCTGCTCTCTTGGTGGCGCACCGGGTCCACATCTCTGCGGTGTGCCTCGACATTCCATAGCGAAACCATCGCTTGCTTGTCTTTCCAAAGAAAAGCTGAGTCGTCATGTGCCCATCGCTAACGCCAGCAAGGTTGGGCAGCCGGCTTCATCCATAGCCACCACCTTCTCGAAGTAAATAATGACGCTCCAAACAGCAATGAATGGAAGGAAGCCCTGCCTCCTCGAGCAAGATCTCGGCTATGGACCGTGTGGGATTTCACTCCTCAAAGGCTCCGGCCAAGAAGGCCTTCCCACTGCCGAAGATCGCTCCAAGTGGTGAGGGATATCAACGGGCCCCCACACTCTGCCCCAGAGGAGAGTCTGTTCAACCAAGGCTCAACAAGTGTGCCTCGGTGACCCCATGCATAAGCAAATTTCGCTAGGATCACCGTTGTTTTATTGCATACAGGCTTTCAAATCATAGTTGACTCAGAATTTACGGATGCATCCCAAAGCGTGGTAGTAGAAAACTCAATGCCCAAATACTTATAAGATCGAGCCACCTACTCACGCCTCGGTAAGTGAATGAGGGAAGGCGTAAGTTTACGATGGGCACATCTCCCTGTCTTGGCCAAGTTAACTCTCATGTCGCTGAACTGGGCGTAAAGTGTCCAGCGATCCTTGCATGTCCTCCGGGGTATATGCCAGCGTGTCAACATCACGACATATGAGCCGGATTATGTGGTGCATCAACCGAGCGCCCCGTGTCACGGCCATTCTTCTAGGCCGGGTCAACGTATGTCAAGAGTGATGGAGGTAAGTAAAGCCTCTGGCGCATCTCTGTTACTAACAACGGCTCCGACAAGCAGGAGACGACCGAGCAGCCTCGTGATAGTCTGGGGATATGGTACCGCAAGCCGAGACGGGGTCCCTAGTCAAGCCCCTAACCCCATCCCGGCCAACTTATCCCGGGCAGGCATCAGGTTAAAAGCCTCATAAATCTACAAAAGCAAGATGATTCTGCGCCACCCGGCTATCCTCTATGAGTGTTCGCAGAAAGAAGATATGGTCAATAATAGAATGCCGGGGCGGAAGCCTCGCCTGAGAGCCCGGTGACTTCCATCCTCCTCAGCCTAAAGTGTCAATCGCCAAGAATCCCAAGAAGCAACTTGGCAAAGACAGAACCCACTCATAATGGTACGATAGTTGGTCAATGGGGTCCCCCGGTATATGGGCACAACTCCCCCACCGTAGTCCAAAGGCGGGGAAGCCTTCTGCAATGCCCCTCGCTGAAGAGGCCGTGGAGAACCCACACCATTGTGCCCCACTTGAGAGAAGCCTCAACATACCATCCAAATCACGCCTCCCTACAGCGAGGTTGCAGGCCCATTATGACATCCCTTCAAAGAATGACCAAAGCATAGGGCCTCGTCAAGGGAGTGGGGCACGGGTGCCCGGCTTCCCATTGGGTCATATAGCCGCAAGTATCTCACCCATTGTTCGGTAATATTTCCGCTGGTCGTGGCAGCTACTCAAGACCTTTCTCCAAGTGCCCTAGGGTGGCGGCCCAGAAGACCAAAGACCGCTAGTCAGGCCTCGCAAGGCACCCGGCTTCTTGGTCTTGAGGAAGGAGCTGTATTGACTCACGGCCTCGAATGGTGGGTCCAAAGACTTCAAGTGAGCCCTCGCTTCAGCCTCCCCGACATTCGGCTAACGAACCGAAGGATTGCGGTGGTAAGGTGGGATTGGCAGCCTCGGTGGATTGTCGAGAGCTGCCTCCCAAAGCATATGTCCCCACTCCCCGGCGCGAGCCGGGTTCAACGGGGCCGGCTCACTGGAAGTGTGGGAGTTGCACCCCGCAGCCCTCATGCTCAAGCATCCTCGCATAGACCGGCCAAAGATGATCATAGTCCAGACGCAAATCGTGGTATATGGGTGTTAAAGCAATGTGGTGCCTTGGCTATTCTCCGCTAATCTATATCCTCGCAAGAACAGGGCTGATGGTCTGAGTCTACTCCTCGTCCTACCACCGTCCCGATACACCCAAGCGAGTGATCAAGTGTAGGCATTTGCTCGCCCCGCTAGCACTTAATCCAATTACAATCGGTGTCACCGGTTCTCCCCGCTCACAAGGAAGTGTACCGAGGATCAGCCACCGCCACCTCTACTGTAAAACAGACTGTGTCAAAGATACCGCCCAGCTAATGCTAGCCGCCACGGCCATACTGTCACCTCGGTCATTTGACGCTCTTGGCCAAACCACCTCAAGGGTCCATTTGCAAACACATCCTCATCTAGAGGTGCAAATTTTGGGGATTTGCTCGTCCCCTGCAAGTGCCGCATTGAAGTCTCCACAACATGACCTCGCCTAATTGTTGTCTCCAGACCGTATGTCATCATATAGATCGACGTAGGGCTCCCTACCGCCCACATCTGGGTGGTAAAGTTGTTTCTCAAGATGTGTGCTAAAAGTCACGCTAATAAAGAGAGGGCTGCATCGTCAAGCTCTCGCACTGCACTCCACAGATCACAGCCCCGCCCCGCCTTGCAGGCTGTGGAGACCGATTGGGCCAAGGTCAGTTCGGTAGTAACACGCACCCTCCGTGTCCTCGCTTCCCGCACTCATTGAAGACGGAGTAGCTACCGTATCCTCGGCAACCGTAGCCTCGCGGATCAAAGATGTTCCCATGTTTCCATGAGGAAGATAAGGTCCAGTCCATGGCGCATTTTAATTCGAGATCGTCTCTTCTCCGCCATGGAAAGTCACTAATTCCAGATATTATCACCGA
The DNA here is from genome assembly GCA_021234155.1 of Isoetes taiwanensis. Classification (NCBI taxonomy): domain Eukaryota; kingdom Viridiplantae; phylum Streptophyta; class Lycopodiopsida; order Isoetales; family Isoetaceae; genus Isoetes; species Isoetes taiwanensis. Next base: position 713,327 of record JAJEKV010000055.1, on the reverse strand, counting down.
GGCACGATCCCTATTTAGTGTGGCACATGCATCGCCACCAGTCCCGGGTGGTAGGTGGTCCTGTGGGGAGCGAAGATGTGGATGCTCCTCAGGCCGGGGCCCTCGCAGGGACCGAGGCCGAGTGCCTCGCATCCCTCGCTTGATGCCCGACCTCGTGATCCTTCCCTGACCAGCCCTCACGCCTCCATGTCCGCGGGTGGGGCCCCTCGACTGGCTGTACCACTGGCTGTCTCTTGGTGGTCAGGCCGGGTCAAGTCCTTTGCCAACGATGCAGCCGGGCCCCTTCAACTTCCCGCCCGACGCAGATGGCCACCCGCCTCCGGCACGCCTCAACCGTGAAGATGACCACCGCATCAGTATGTTTCAATTCCATGACGACCGCCCAATGGTCATGGTGTGCTGGAACATCATCCGTCCAAGACTGGGCGGTTCCGAGCCGGGAGTGAGATGCCCTCCCGACCTCCCGGCCGCCTCGTGACTACCACTGCTCCCTCAAGGCTCGCTCGGAGTTCGAAGGGAAATGCACTGTGCTGGTTGAGGTGGGTGAGGCATAGGGTCGTGGGTCAAGCCGGGTGGTGGTTTCCGCCGTTGATCCGATGGGGCCGCTTGACCGAGACATCCTCAACAGACATCAGATCTAATCGCTGACATGAAATCGCATCGAGAAGTAATCAACCAAGACTCATCTCATCCGGGATGGATCCTCAAACCGAGAACAACCCTTACTTGGGTTTCATCTATAATTTCCCTTTCAGAAAAGCTGTGTGCCACCGCCATATCCCATGGTAACACCGCCCGCCATGCTAAGGAGCCTGCGGTGATCCTAAGCTAGCCACCATCTCAGGCCTTCCTCTTGCACCGATGAAAAGCGCCATGAAAATGTACATACCAAAATTGTCACGAGGAAGCTTTTGAGGTTGATCCTAATGGTGCCATGCTTGCATTTGAGAACATGATGCGTAAAAGATTTCATGCTCAAGTAAGATTTTATGTTTGATGGGCGCACGAGAACCTTTCGCCAATTTCTCCTTAGTTGCTCAAAGGTTTGGTACACCCATTTCAAGACCAAAAACATTCTGAGCACTGGTGAAAAGATGGAAGCTTGAATCTATGGTTGGACTCTAGTCGTGCACAAGAAGCACAGAGTATGTATGTGGCCTTCCCCGCCAGTTCAAAATTAGAAGCGAACGTGCTCGCCAAAGCCAATTCCAAAGGGTCCCAAGACTCGGTCCTTCAGTCGATATTCAATCGTGAGGTTGCTTTATACTATGTTTAGACATGTGGGACTTAAAAACGTCCTTTTTTGTTGAGATCATCATACACATAATTTTATATATATAATTTTGTAGAAGCCCTAGTTCGAAGTCCCATACTTAGGGCACAATAAAGAAGTTAGATTCATGTTTTGATTTCGCTCAATCCAATCTCTTTATGGACTCTTTTAACGTGGTTTAGTCTTTAAGCCACATTTTTTAACATAATAGGCATAGATTATACATACGTTCTAACCATCAATCATAAGAAGTTTATCAAATGTCAAGTATATCTTGCAAGGCTTGAACTCATAACCTTAATTGTGAGTCATGCATCTTACTAATTAAGCTACCAATACTTAGTAAAACTGACTAGAAATCTTCTATTTAGCCACTTATTGAATCTTGTATTGTGTCATTCTCATGTGTAAGTGGTTTTAGTGATTTTTGAACATTTCCAAGCCCGCATGTGCGACACTTGGCGCGATCTCATCCGTTGGAATGACACGATCCCCACTCATTGGTCTTGATATATATAAAAGGAACCTCATTCTTGTCAAACTATTCCGGTTCATTCATTAGTCGTATTCATTGTAAGCCCCAGCATATTTTCACGATTTCTTGCACGCTTTCCTCGTTTCATGACATAGGTTCATGATAGTGAAACTCTATTGGTTCTTGCAATATTTTGATCCTAAGCATTTTTTTGTCTATATTTGGTATTCTTGTCTCTATGGAGGAGGTTTCAACCTCAAATCTAGCAGCTTGTTCAAGTATCAATAGTTACAGCTTGGACAATAAAAGAGCTCAAGCAATGATGACACCGATTCTACTCTACCCAAATGAGAGATCAGCATTGAGGAAGTGCGAACTGGCTACTCCAATGATTCTTCAAGGGCCTCGATGCGCAAAGGTATGTAGCCACAAGACCTACTACTGTCATTACCTATGGAAAGTAGCCCAACCGCTCGCCCATCTTGTTGCCACTCTCACCCATGAGCCGCTTCTTTAAACGCAAATTTAGAATGTGGAATACAAAGTGTATGGGAAGGTTTTGTATCGATTTATTTGAACCTCTTTTTAATTTTAACTCTATCTAAGCGCATCATTCCTATGATTGGGTTCCATTGATCATCACCTGTGAGGTGACCCCACCACATTGGACTCCCAATTTTTGGTCCATGTTGTTTTTAAGTTGTACCTAAGTGTCATTTGATGTCGAAACAACACCAAATGGCACCAAAGTCTATGTAGTCATTTTATCCGAATTCTGTTAGAAGACACAGCTGACTTTTATGAAAGATCACACGGTG